>APFE031229251.1:70630-155383 GCA_000404065.3 Pinus taeda | reverse complement strand
ATATATATATATCTTACAAAAACCAACCCAAAAACATTTCCTTTCATGCCTCGTAGGAATAGGGAGAATTAAGGGAAATTCTTGTCGAATACCCCCACTACATCCAATAGTCAACCTTCTTTCTTCTTCAGTGAGAGTGAATTGTAAGACCCCTGAGGTGAGAAACCTTATATAATTGAAGAACCTACAGGGGAAGAAGAAGAGGAAGAACCCATTCCTATTGAACCAATGGCTGAAAACCGAAATGACAGAGGAAATAGAGAGAGAATTCATGGTGCCTTCCCCATCAAGGAGACCAATGGGGGCACTAAGATGAAGAATATAAGCCCCTCTGCTCTACCTCATTTCCATGGCTTGACCACAGAGGACCCTGACACCTTCCTATTTGAGTTTGTTGTTATATGTTGAACCTATGACTATACAAATGATGAGCAAAAGTTAAAACTGTTTCCATCTACCCTCAAGGATGCAACATTGCGCTGGTTCATGGGTTTACCTAGAGATAGCATCACAAATTGGGCTGAGATACAATAGGCTTTCAATAGGAAATATAGGGACTACTGTAGGTCAAAGGACACTAAAGAAGAGATTTTAAGGATGACCATAGGCCAGGATGAATCCTTAGAAGACTATGAAGAAAGATTATAGCTCAGTTACAAGAGGACCAGGTGCACACTTAACCCTGAGTCACTAAAGTTGGTCTTGCTTAGAGGAGTAAGGGAGGATCTTCTGAATACCTTACATATGATAGAAGGAGGAGATATCTACCAATTACCCTATGAGGATATTAAGAATATCTTTAGAAACCATTCTAGGGCAACCACCAGGAAAAAGGGTAGGGGTAGTCAACCTATGGCCAGTACATCATCCTCCAACTCATCCATCAAGGGTGAAATTGGAAATATGCTGGAAGATTTCAAAAGTGATATGTTGCAAACCCTTGCATTTCAATTGGACAACATGAACATCAAAAGGAAGCAAGAGGAAGTAGAAAGAGCCCTAGCCATATTTTGTCCTAGAATAACCGTGAGGCATCCTAGGAACAAATGTCCATTGAACTGTATTGAGATTTGCTCATTTTGTGAAGAAAACCACTCCACAGGCAAGTGCCCTTCTTTCTCTAGACTCAAATCTATATATCAAGGAGCTGAAGGGGTCACTGAGCAGCTTTTCTACATCAACCAAAGGTTACCTCTTGGGCCTAGACCATACCAGTAGGGTATGCAAGGGTCATCCCATGCATATTACAACCCCAACAAAACTAGAGCTATACCTTCTTGGGGACCCCCTACTCATCATTCCTGGTCTAAACCCCCTCCTTGGTCCTATGCATCTCAGTACCATTCCCAACCAACCAGCAAATCATTTCACCCTTATGTTCAACCACAACCTCAATGGAATACACCACTGCAAGCGTGGAGGCCCCAATTCAACAATGTTCCAGCCTTATTACCTCTACCACCTACCCAAACACAACTCTTGCACTCTGCTCCACCTAAGCAACCCCAAATGCCTACCCAGCCAAATCCGAACCTGAACAATAGGCAGGCTCAACAAGTCTACAGTGGAGAGACATCATACCCAGCTTCTGTTGTAGAAATCTAGGAGATCAACCTAAGATCTGGGAGAATTCTCCCTAATAACCAACCTCCCTCTCCACATAAGGAGGTTGAGGAAGAAAGAGAGGAAAGAAACCTTAAAGTAAATTCACCCTTTCTTGAGAGATTATCCCAACCACTCCAGCCTACCCTAGAAGAAATTGAACTTCTGGGAGAATTGAAAAATCTACGTGTAAAGATCCCCCTTCTCGAGGCAATCAAAGATGTTCCCATTTACAATACGTTGATTAAGGGGAAGTGCTTCAAGCATCTAGGAAAAAGAAAAAGGGATTCCCCTACCATTAATTTCATTGGGTTGTTGTCTAACTTAATGTTGGGGTAGGTAATATATCCAAAATATTTAGACCTTGGAAGCCTTGTAGTAAATGTGCACATCAATGGCACCATTATCCCACACACACTAATTCATCTTGGAGCTATCATTAATGTGATGACCAAGGACACCATGCTCAAGATCAACCTCCAAGGGTCATTGGGGAAGACAACAACACTTCTGCAACTTTCCGACCATTCCACAGTTACCCCTGAGGGAATTATGGAGGATGTGATGGTCTCCATTGACTCCTGGGAGTACCCTACAGATTTCCTAGTTCTCTAGCCTAAGGCTAAACAACCTAGTTACCCTCTCATCCTTGGGAGGCCATGATTGGCCACAAATGATGCTTACATTAGCTGCAGAGCTAGGAATATGACCATAAAAAATGGGTATATGTCCAAACAGTTAGTCTTATACCCTCCTGCTCCACCTACCCTAGAGCATGATTTACCTTTACGGTTGGAGGAGGAGGAAGAAGATGAGGTTTATTTTGCCCAACTTTATTCTTTGGAGGCAACCATAGGAGGAGGACAGCAAGATGAGAATGACTTGGTTGAACACCTGCTCCAAAGTCCAACTCCTAGTTCACTATCATTAGAAGAAGAAGTAAGGGAAACCCAGAACAATCATCCAATTGACTTATGCTTGGCCAATTTCAACCCACTCCATGTCAAAACCATATAGTTTGGCCCAGAGAAAACAATGAGAATTAATCTATCTCTTTCTGCTTTAGAAGAGGAAAAGTTATGCAACATGTTGAGAGAAACCTAGAAGCCTTCGCTTGGAGTTACAAGGAAATGAAGGGAGTACACCCCTTAGTGTGTACTCACCACATATACATCAAAGAAGGTTGCAAGCTAGTCAGGCAACCACAAAGGAGGATGAATCCAGCTCTTAAAGACATAGTCAAAGAAGAACTGCAAAAACTGCTAGATGCAGGATTCATTTACCCTATCTCAGACAGTGAGTTGGTCTCTCCTTTAGAGTTAGTTCCCAAGAAAAATGGTAAGTGAAGGACTTGTGTCGATTATAGGAACTTGAACAAAGCCACAAAGAAGGATCATATTCCCCTACCCTTCATTGACCAAGTGCTAGATGGCCTGGCAAGGAAGAAGTTTTTTTCATTCCTAGATGGATTCAATGGGTAAAACCAGATCCAAATCTGCCCAGAAGACCAGAATAAGACCACACTCACTTGTCCTTGGGGTACTTTTTCCTATAGGGTCCTTCCTTTTGGCCTATGCAATGCTCCTGCCACTTTCCAGAGAGCAGTCTTGAGTATTTTTGTTGAATTAGTACATGATGTTGTGGAAGTCTATATGGATGACTTTACACCTTATGGTTGTGATTTCCAAGAATCCTTGACTAACCTAGGCAAAGTATTACACAAATGCATTCAAATGAATCTGTCTCTCAGTCCAGAAAAATGTGAATTCTTAATGACTGAAGGGATTGTGCTAGGTCATTCAATATCTCAGCAAGGACTGCAGGTGGACCCAAACAAAATAGCAATCATCCAAAGGGCCCCACCTCCACAAAAGTAGAGAGGTGTCAGGAGTTTCTTAGAGTTATATGGATATTACCGAAGGTTCATAAAGGACTTTAGCAAGTTGGCCTCTCCTTTGTTTGGGTTGTTGGCCAAATATTATGAGTTTATATTGTCAAAGAGTTGTCAAGACGCCTTAGACTGAAGGGTAAGTTAACCACTGCACCAATTCTTCTAGGCCCAAACTGGGCCCTCCCATTTTATATTCATGTTGATGCCTCACACAAAGCCATAAGAGCAGCCTTAGGTTAGGAAGAGGAGAAATTGCATATGCCATCTATTTTACCAGTAAGAACCTGTCAAAGGCTGAGCTAAACTATATTGTGACCAAAAGGAACTCTTGGTTGTTGTGCATTCATTAAAAAAAAATTAGGCATTACATTACAGGCTATCAAACATTTCTGCATACTAATCATGTTGCAATCAAATATTTAATGAACAAACCAGATGTGAATGCTAGAATTATAAGATGGTTTCTTTTATTACAACAATTTGATCTAACTATTGTTGATAAGCCTGGTAAGGAAAATGGTGTTGCTGACTTTCTATCTAGGATGAATCAAGTGAAGAAGGAACGGTAAATGACCAGTTACCAGATGAACATTTCTTTGATATTTCAGTTCTCTCCCCATGGTTTGTTGATATAGCAAACTATTTGGTATCAGCGCAATTCCCACCAAACTTGCCCTCCAAAGAAAAGAGCAAGATAGTTAGGAGAAGCATCCCCTTCACCTGGATTGGGGGAAATCTGTTCAAACTTGCCCTAGATCAAATCTTGAGAACGTGTGTAAGGGAGGAGGAAGTCTTTGCCATCCTTTTGACCTATCATGATGGGCCTTGTGGAGGTCACTTTGCAGCAAACAAGACAACATTCAAAGTGTTGCAAGAAGGTTATTATTGGCCTACTCTTCATCAGGATGTGAAAAAGTACATTAGTCAGTGTGATCGGTGCCAGAGGATGGGAAATCCTACTCTAAGAGATGAAATTCCCCTACAACCTCAAGTGACTTTCGAGCCATTTGACAAGTGGGGCATGGAATTCATCGGGCCTATAAACCCTCCTTCACAGCAAAAACAACACATCATTATGTGCACTAATTATTTGACTAAGTGGGCTAAAACAAAGGCAATTAAGGTAGCAACAGAAGAGAAGGTGGCTGAGTTCCTAAGGGAGAATTTATTCTACAAATTTGGATAACCTAGAGAGCTAGTCACAGACCAAGGCAGCCAGTTTACCTCCAGCATGAGTAAATAATTGCTCAGCCATCACAAAATCAAGCATAGGACCTCCACTCCTTATCATCCACAAGCTAATGGGAAAGTGGAGGTGACCAACAAGGCACTGGAGAACATCTTAACCAAGGTAGTGAGCAGCAGCAGGAAAGATTGGGCAAAGAGACTAGTTGAGGCCACCTGGGCCTATAATACAACATGGAAGACCGCCACTGGATTTACACCCTATGAGCTGGTTTATGGGAAAATGCTTTGTTATCCATTGAGTTTGAATATAACATATTAATGATGGCAACCCAACTATATTTGGATCTCAGTCATGCACAGAAAGAAATATTGCTCCATTTGAATGACTTGGATGAATTCAGAATCCGGGCCCTCCTATATACAGAGATAGTTCAGCTTTAGAGGAAGATATGACATGACAAACATATTAAGGAGAAGCAATTTCAAGAGGGAGACTACGCATTGTTATATGATTCTAGGTATAAGGACTTCAAGGGCAAGATAAGGAAAAGATGGCTCGGACCTTATGTGGTGGAAAGATGCCATGACAATGGTTCAGTGCAAATCAAAACTATAGATGAAGAAGCGATTACATTGCTTGTTTATGGACACAGATTGAAAATGTACAAGAGGCGTTTATCAAAATAAGAGTTCATTAACAATATTAATAAGACAATGATGGTGGTGGAGCAAGTTCTAGCTCCTCCCTCATCAGGGCACTGAAAAAGAGAAAAAAGAATAAGGATTCAGGTGAAAATCTCCATGAGGCACCTGAGTCCCATATTTGGGTTGAAAACCTTGTTAGGTGGTAGAAGGATGAGAAAAAAATGAAAAATAGTAATAATATCCCTGGGAAAAAACCTTCCTTGAGGCACCCAAGGAAGATAGCTAGGGTGAAAACCTCTCTGAGGCAGCTTAGGTGTTTTTAAAAAAAAATAAAAATTAATATATATAATAATAAAAGAAAAAAGAACATAATTGTTACTTGCAGGTGGGTGGGAAAGACAAGCAAGGAGCAAAGAGAAGATCCAAAGCAAACCCTACCTCACATATATTCATCTCCTCCACTCCTTACCATGCACCCCTCTATCACTTCCATTGTTTTTTACTTCATTTCTTCAATTCAGGAAAAGATTGTGTTTTCTACAGGATCCCCTGAATGGTAGATTAGTTAGGTCCCCAAAATTCATACTAGACATTATCTAACCAATCACCTCATCCATTACCATCATCCTACATCCACACACGCTCCTACTCCCTTTTTCCATTCATTGCAGCATCCTCACAACACCAGCCAAAGACATGATCAAGAAATTCTAAGGGAGACACCAAACAGTGCCAAGTGGTAATCTAGGAGCTCCACAACAGCAGCAACATCAGATCTCCAGTCACATACACCTCCAAAAGCTAAGAAACCATCAACAGACAGTAGAGGTGGAAGAAGAATGACCATGCAACAAATAAACAACGCAACACCTCTGATATTTGACAACTGAAAAATGGCATCAAGACCACAGGTCAGTATCCCACTCACTCACTCATATGCATCATTTGATCAAAATTTGTAAAGGTTAAGAGGTAGTTGGTTTATAAGTGAAAAGGTGGAAAAAAGGAAATTCTTTAATAAGTCAAAAGACAATGCAAGGGTTGATATATACAATATCGTTATGGAAACCATTTGGAAATGATTAAAGAATTAAGACTTGGGGTAGAAACACCAGTGCACCAAAGACTCAGCATACCCTATTTCTTGATGCAATCACTCATAGACTCCAGTAGCAAAGTAAAGGAAGGGAATTCCCAACAGTTGGCTCACCATGGTTTCATCAAAATCCTCATTAAGGATTCCCTCCAAAACCTCAGGATCCCTATAACATGGTCAGTCTTCAGAGACTTAATAGCAGAGGATGACATCAAAACCCTCACTTATGATGTTAGTGCTTTTGTTAGTAAGGAGGAGGAAAAACAAGAAGAAGAAGATACAGATCTAGATGGGGATGAGATGGATGAAGAAGATACAGATATAGATAGGAACATGATGAAGCAAAAGAGAAGGAGGATGATGCCAAAACAACAAGCAGAAGAAGGCATTGAAATAGAGGAGAAAGAATAGCAAGAGGCCATCCAGTGTAGGATGCTAGCTAAATCCTATGATCTTTACCTCAAAGAATAATGGTTGCAATTTCATATTAAAACACTAGCACAAAAGGGCACCATGCCATTTCAAGGCTGTAGGCAATTTTTTGATATTTGTGATCAAAGTGCACTAGAGGATAGGGCCAAAATGGTTGAGTTTTACTTGCACAACATGGCCCTCACAGACATGAATATTTGGGATCTTAATGCAGAGCTAGGAGATCTACAATTAATGGCTTTGGCATCATCAATGAACCATGAGAAGTCAAGGTCTGCAGAGATGAAAAGAATATTGGCTAGAGAGAAAAATGAACCTTTTTTTCATCAGAGCTGAACAATCAAATCCCATGGCCCTAATCAGCACCCATAATCTAATTGCAAATGATCCTTAGCTAGCACCTAGATATCTTGTTGCCCAAGAGCAAGAAATTTAACATTTTGAGGATATGTTTAGGCTGCTAAGAGATGATAATATACATGCATGCTAAAGGAGATGGAAAAAACTGCCACACAGCTTGAAGATCGGACAATATCACTCCCCTAAAAGGTTTAGAGAGGCACTCAACAAGACACCTATGTATAAGTAATCAATGCAAAGGTTGAAGGTCAATTGGATAGGCCTAAAACTCATACCATCACTACTCCTAGGGATACTAGAAGTGAGAAAAGAGGAAGAGGAAAAGAGGCAGTGGGAATAAGTAGAAAGGAAAGTAGGCTTCTATAAACATGAAGAAGAGACCACAGTAGAAGCATGGGATGTCAGAGAGGCTACCAGAGCCATGAAGGACATGGACATTGACTAAGTTTCTCAGAGGATAAGCAACACTTTCAATAGGGGGGTGATGATGAGCCTCATCATTGGGTAATTATATGGGCCTTAATAGACATTAATTCACCTCCTAGCTTAGTCAAACCAACTATTCTCAAACCTTATTGCATATTTTTTATTATAATTTGTTTTTGAGATGAGTTAGAGTTTGATATTTTTCTTTGTGCTCTAATGTGCATATAATGTAGGAATAAAGGATACAAGCAAGGAAAAACGCAGGCATAAAGGATAAAAGCAAGGAACTATGGCAAAGAACTTGGTCAAAACTCAAATGGGACAAGGGAGAGTAACGAGGAGGTAAATCCTCCTCATTTACTACCCCTCCATTCGAATATTCTTCCATCAGCTCGGAGTGAAAACAACCATCACTTTGAAGACTAGAAGACAACCGAGCAAGTGAAAGGGATAGAAACCAATTTTTCTTGAGTTGGGAGCCAAGCCTCCCAAATTTGAAGGAATTCATTAGAGACTTCGAATGTATAAATATAGAGGCATGGGACCTCAGTAGAATTCAGACTTTCATTGTAAAACTCTACTTTATTTCTGAGCTGCAAGAATTGTGACAATTTTCTCTGTAATCCATGGTTTTCATAATGAGAATGAGTTTTGTTTTAAGCCAGCTCTGAGTTAACTCAAAGGGCTAAAGCTCTTGGGTTATGGCTTGACCTGAGCATCCAAAGGTCCTATTTATTGTACATGTATGCCATCATAGATTTCTAGTTCTGTTCATTTATTTAAATAGCTTCTTATTTCTGTTCATTTGCTTCAGTAGCTGCATTTGCTTTAATTTTACTTCCATTTGAATTTTTTTAATTAGAAAGTTAGCTAGAAGAAAAGGATCACCATAAGGTTGTTCGCAGGTGTCTCAACCTCACCTCATCCCTCTAGGACCATCACTCGAGGAAGAGACCCTTCAGCAACCCCAAACACATAGGTTTCTAGTTCTCGCATGGGCTATAGAGTTTGTTGTTCGACACAGTTATTTGTTCACCCTCACTGGTTTTTCTGTCATTTTCCTTTGAAGCCTCCTTCAACACGTTCTTCGTGCATCACTTCCTCGCCGTCTGATCCACAACAAACCTTCACAATCAGCGTATGATTCATTATTTTCTCCAACTGCTGCCTCATGTGAATCTTCCACTTACTTTATGCACATTAATCTCCAGCATCGATCTGTCTCTTGATTCGACGGCTATCACGTCACCTCAACACTTTATGTTATTTAAACCCCCACCGTCGATCTACCTGGCCTGATCTGAGGACTATCGCGTCACCCAATCACCAACTATCTTAGCCGATCTCCACCGTTGATCATCGTGCTTGATCCAATGACTATCGTGCAATCTCATGCAGATTATGGCACGACTGTTATCCGCCCAAGAGAACGCAAGAAAAGTGGTTTTCTCGTGTTATGTATCGCGCAGTAAGGCTAATCGCATGAAATTTCATAATTCCACTTACGACCTTGAGGGTGCACGAGAAACTACTTACCGACTTAGAAACCCACTCCATCATTTCCACACATTTCTTTTTCCTGTGATACGATCTTCGTCGTTCATCGCTTCATTATCTTGTCCTTCCATCTCTTGACTTAATCCACGCGATAAGATCTTAGTCATTCATTGCTTTGTTACCCTCTACGTCCATCTCTTGACTTAACCTCTGCAATAATACCTTAGTCGTTCATCCTGTGTGTTCACCCTGTTCATCCATCTAGTCACTTAAGCCTTCGCAATAAGATCTCCACCGTTCATCTTCTGTTTGTTGATCGATCCAACACTCCCTATGTGCTACTATGTCCTTACATCCTCCTTTCACTGATTTCGACCTCCGATTACTCTTCCACTTGAAAACCGATTTAGCATAAGTTTCTTTGCTTACACCTTAGTATAGCTTAATTCTCTTTACCTCTACAACTTAGATAGCAACCTTAGGTTAGTGATTGTTTTAGTAATTCTGCCTAGCCTAGCTGTTTAGTTGGTTAGTTAGGTTATGGTGTGATTTAGCATTACATGTTGTTTTCTTCATTACTACAGTAGAGTAGCTCTCTCTTAGAATAGGTTTTCTCTTCTTCCATCAAAGAAATAAGCTTCTTATGACCCTATAGAGATCTGGATTGGAACCCCTGGGGTCTCTTGCCAAATAAACAATGACAACATGCAGGACCTTCACTTCTACTTGTGCATATAGCACTGTCAACTCCAATTTTGGATGAACCCCCGATTGATAAGTAAAGTTGGTAGCCCTGGAAGTTGCAGCATTCTTGTTGCAATACCTAGGCTGATCAGAAGGTCAAGAAGCAGAGGGACTTACATGACTAGGTTGATGCCCAAGAATATGTGTATTGGAAAGAAGATGTTATTGTTGTTGAAGGTATGATACCCCTTTCTCAAGTGAACTTCTATGGTGATGATGATGAACATGGAAGTGAGACACAATTCAGTCATGAACCAATTGTCAATAACATGGAGGTTGCCACACCCATTGAACCACCTACCAATTATGCATATGATATTTCATATGAGGTAGTTGATCATGTGAATCATAATAGAAATGTGGTTTCAAATGATAATGTAACATGAATCAACAATGACTAATTGAGCATCTCAAGCGAGGTAACCCCACCATCATGTTTGGAAAAGGACATGATGAATAATAGAAAATGTAATGTGTCATCCACTAATGAGAAGAGCATGGACATTCCTTCACAACCAACAGAGTTTAACATTGAACATATTCATTATTTTGTGGACAATGGATTGCTATAAAAGGAGTCTATTCAGAATGAAGTAATAGATGAAGACAACAATGGGGTTCAATCAAGTTTCCCTGAGGTTGAAAGGAAAGTGTCAAGCCATGAGGTGCATGTGACAATGAGGCAACAAACACTTGGTAGCTTCCTAAAGCTAGCAATACAGAGTGAAGGCCTCACCAAGGCACTCAAAAATAGACTATATTTGCTAGGGAGGATTTCACAATTACTAACCTCTGAAGAATATATGAACCTAATGTTTGAGTCTGAATGTAAAAAACTTAAAATTCAAAAATCTAAAAAAATAAAAAAGGATTTGGCCAAGGAAAAGAGAGATGCAAGGATTGAAGTAGAAAAATCTCAGGCAAAGGAAAGGCTCAAAAAATAAAAAACAAAGGAAAGAAAGGAACATAAAAAACAATTAGAAAGGTAAGAGAGGGATGCAAGAAAGGCTCAACAAGTACTAGAAAAAGGACGGGTGAAAAACAGGGAAGAGTATGGTGAGAGCTAGTTGGAACCAAACATGATGATATACAACACTTTGGACCACATTACAGATCATATTCCATCGTACCAGGACCTGATTAACATCTAAGTCCCCCGCTATCAACCAGGGTTTATACCCACGTCCTCTACACCTACTAGAGAACGTGAAAATCCTATGTATTATAGGACACCTCCACTTAGTGTTGGGGTCAGTAGCACAAGTGGATAGTTCGACTACTCAATACCTCCATAGCTACAAGGAGAAAATTGGACTCAAGCATATGGAAACAGCTTGGCTCGAGCATACAACTCAACAAGTTTGGGCAATGCAGAAAATGGAGCCATCAAGCATAGGGGTGGCATGAATTTTCTTTTTGTAACCACATTGAAATGTAGATTTTTTAAGGACATACTTTCCTGCATGCTACATGGCCATCTTGGATACAGTTCCATAATGTATTTGGATACAGTTAAAAAATTAGTTAAACATACGGTTTAATATAATAGTTAAATATACACTATGTTTAATTATGGTTTACTTATAATTTATTGTGCTTGGAATTTGATTACATGTGCCTGTTTTGTAGTTGCCAACTGAAAATGGTGAGTACATACATTCATGGATACATCTACTAACAAACACATACAAAGGATATACGTTCATGTGTACATGTACAATCAAACACATACAAAGAAATATTTTCATGGTTGATTACACATAGAGTCGTAGTTGTGTGTTCACATTCATGGTTTATTACACATTCAATTAGTTAGAAAACATAAAAACAAACAAAAAGAAGACAAGTATTGATTCACATATAGAGAAGGATCCTAGAAGCTCAACTAAGGACTCATCATATAAATCCTCAACTTCTAGTTAACAAGGGCATTGAAAAGAATGAACAATAAAATAATCAAATGCTTATATTGGATTTAAATGCAACAATGACTACATAAGTTGATACACTTATAAAAAATAATATAGTTGTGCTTAATATAAGTGAGAAAAATTTATTAGATGAGAATTACGATGCATTGAAAATGTTCATCACACATGAACCCTTTGATGAACCCAAAAACTAGGAGCTTAAGTAGTAAGCCAAAGGTAAAAGCCCTTCCTGTGGTGGATTCAAATTAGATGATCCCAACCAACAATATCTGAAAAAAAAAAAAAAAAAAAAAAAAAAAAAAATATATAATATAAATATATATATATATATATATAATAAATAATAAATAAAATAAAAAAAAAATAAAAAAAAATAAATGAAAATTAAAAATCAAAAATAAAAATAAAATATAATAATAAATAAATAAATAAATAAAAATTAATGAGTATGAAGGATTTTAAAATGGAATAACTAACATTCCAAAACTATTAACCAGTTTTCTAAAAGAGAAGTTAAGGAAAAATAACTCTAGAAAGAGATAAAAAAATAAGAAGAAGCAATCACAAGAAGTCACACAGAATAGAGTCTAATACAAGTACTCATGATCATCATAGATGTTTTATGTAATGATCCAAAAACTACTATAATTGTGCTTAGCATAAGTGAGAGAAATGTCTTATATGAGAACTATGATCCATTGACGATGCTCATGACACATGAACCATTTGACAAGCCCACAAAGTGGGAGATTAAGTAGCAACCAAGAGATATAAACCCTCCCTCGTGGTGGATTCAAATTAGATGATCCCAACCAAGAACTCCAAAACAAACTTTTAATGAGTACAAAGGATTTTTAAATGGACTCCCTCCTAATCTGAATTTCCCTAATATGAAATTTGAACAAGAACACAACCCTTCAAGCAATCAAAGATTAGAGCTCACTATGGACTAATCCACAATTGTAGGAATTGGTAACACTCTTCACATAATTGTAGAATTAAAGCCTCACTGGTGAAACCACACATAGATGAAAAGGATAGCACTCAGTACACAATTATGCAATTAAAGATTAAATAGCTGGAATCAAACTTGTGTAAGAGATAACACTCTACATAACCAAATTCCTTACATGCATAAATGAAATCACTCAAGCACCACAACCATTATTAAATTGTTTACCAATCTTGCAACACCAAACTGAGAATCATTCAAGCATCAAAAACACTCTATAATTTCGCATCAAATGCCACTGTGGAAATTGCATGAACAACATTGAACTAAAGTAATAAGAGATAGAAATATCAAATTGTAATGATAGTTTGTGACAACAATAACAATATAATCATATTCCTCACTTGTATAAACGAAATCAGTCAAACACCACAAAATTATGAAATTGTTTACCATTCTTATAACACCAAACTAGGAACCATTCAAGCATCAAAAGCACTCTGGAATTTCTTATCAAATGCCATTATGGAAATTGCATGAACAACATTGAACTAAAATAATAAGAGATAGCAATATCAAATTGCAACAAAAATATGTAACGATATTCTGTGGCAACAGTAAGAATATATCCAAATTCCTCACTTGCATAAATGAAATCACTCAAACACCACAACCTTTATGAAATTGTTTACCATTCTTGCAACACCAAACTAAGAATCGTTTAAGCATCAAAACCACTTTCAAATTTCTCATCAAATGCCATTGCGTTAATTACATGAATAACATTGAACTAAAATAATAAGAGATGGGAGTATCAAATTGTAACAAAAATCTATAATGATAGTATGTGACAATTGTAACAATATAACCAAATTCCTCATTCGCATAAATGAAATCACTCAAACACCACAACATTTATGAAATTGTTTATCAATCTTGCAACACAAAACTGGGAATCATTCAAGCATCAAAACCACTATGGAATTGCTCATAAAATGCCATTGTGGAAATTGCATGAACAACATTGAAATAAAATAATAACATATAACAGTATCAAATTTCAACAAAAATATATAACGATAGTCTTTGAAAACAATAAAAATATAACCAAATTCCTCACTTTCATAAATGAAATCACTCAAACACTGCAACCATTATGAAATTGTTTACCAATCTTGCAACACCAAATTGGGAATCATTTAAGCATCAAAACGACTTTGGAATTTCTCATCAAATGCCATTGTGGAAATTGCATGAACGACATTGAACTAAAATAATAAGAGATAGCAATGTCAAATTTCAACAAAATTTGTAACGATAGTATGTGACAACAGTAACAATATAACCAAATTTCTCACTTGCATAAATGAAATCACTCAAACACCACAACCATTATGAATTTTTTACCAATATTGCAACACCAAATTGGGAATCATTCAAGCATCAAAACCACTCTGGAATTGTTCATCAAATGCCACTTCGATAATTGCATGAAAAATATTGAACTAAAATAATAAGAGATAACAATATCAAATTTTAACAAAAATCGATATTAGTAGTCTGTGACAATAATAATAATATAAGTTGGCACAAATCTATAATGTTATGGTCAGGTAACAACAACTTGTAGTCATAAATTATTTTCCAACTAACATGAGTAAATTTATGTGGAATTAGACTTGAGTAGTGGACTTGCTAGTGAAATTAGTAGAGAACTTATATCTCAACCTAAGCCACATAAGTCACAAAAGCCACAAATTCTGATAGCCACAATAAAACCCCAAATTCAAGGAAGCCATAGAAAACCCCATAGAAGCCACAAAAAAACCCACAAAAGCCACAAATTATGGTAGCCACAAAAGTTGCAGAAAAACCCCAAATCCATAGAAGCCCCAAAGGCCACAGAAAACCTCATAGAAGCCAAAAAAAACCCACACAATCCCTTGTATCCATTATCCATGCATCTTGATACTCACTCTTGAAATAATCCCATAAAACCCTTTAACCATTGGAAAACCCCCAAATGTTATGTCAACCAAAGCCACAAATCCTAGAAGCCACAAAAAAACCCCAAATCTAGAGAAGCCACAGAAGCTACAAAAAACCCCACAGAAGCCATTGAAAAACCCACAACAAATCCCACACAAGCCATAAAAAAACCCACAAAAGGCACATAAAAATCCAAAGAAGCCAAAAAAAATCCCCAAATCCCAAATATTCCATAAAACTCTTTAACTAGTGGAAAAACCCCAAATTGTATGAAACCTAAGTTATCACAAAAGCCAAAAGAATGACGAAACAACAAATATAATCATAATGGTGTGAATATCGAGAAAATTGATGTGTTGACAAACATAATTGCAAATATGGCTAGCAGGATGAAGAATCATACCAGAGAACGATGATGCCATTTCCCCCAACCTCCAAACTCCTACTATAGAAATTTGAACATTGTGTCTAGTGCTCAGTAAAAAAGGGTCAAGTGAGTGGGTGAAATGGAACAAAGTTCCCTCGAATTCTAAACCAGATTGTATGACATGGAAACCTACAATAATTGTGTGCCAACAACTACTGGAACTTTTCACTACGCCCACAACCCACCTCTGTGGTAGAATAACAGACCTCTGCAACTGAACAACATGCCATTATGCGCAAGAAATGGACATCACATACATAGGAACCGACAGAGCAGAATGAACCACTTTTATGCCTCGACAAGAATGGACGGGGAGGAAAACACCCTCCAGAATTTGTCCAGTGAGAAACCCTAAACAATGCGATGTGACAGAGGTGGATTGCATATGATGAAGTAGACATATTTTAGATCGATAGGGTCACATATTGTATGGGTCATTTGGTCAGCCATGTGTCAAATAAGGTCCATGTAGGGAGGCTACACAACTATTGGCCTCCCTCCCTTGCCACATGTAGTATCTTGTTCACAAGGTTATAACATTTATAGAAGTCAAAACAAATTGTCTTACAAACAATAATGTTGCTTCTATGTTGTGTGTTAAGGGTCAACATGTTTGTAATAAATTGGTTGTTTTCATACATTAAGATTGGGGTTTAACTTGTAGTAGTTAATATAACATAAAGTGTAATGTTGGGAGGGTTAACCAACCCAAATTTTTTCTCAAAGATTTTTTTTAGTCTTTGCAAAGGATGAAGAACATTTTTAAAAACCACTATATACTATTTGCAATCATCTAAAAATGCATAGCATTGGGATATTCCTTAGAAAAACAACTTTTAGATTATGAAATCCTTTTATCACCTAGTCATCATGGCATATGAAGAGAAATGATGTGAACCTCATTAAAGGAATTACTAAATAACCTAGTTATCATGGAGTATGAAAAGCAATGACATGAACCTTATTAAAGGAATTATTGAATTTTCATTTTAGTATTCCCTTTATAGTTTCACCTACTTATCACCTTTTTTGTCGCAACATAACCATTTTTCATACTGAAATGCCTTTAAAAGAAATGATTGTAGGAATTGTGAGAACACAAATTGCATTAAGAAACCCCTTATGGCAACCCTTGCACATAAAATAAAACAAAGTAGCATATTCGTCTCTTTATTACCCCTTGGAGAGAGAACCCCACCTATCATTTTGATTAATATTTTATTATTAAATTGAGGGGAGCCCCCTACCATTTTGATTAATATTTTATTATTAAACTTTTTTAATTATTTGTTTTATTTTAGGAGGATAACTTATAAACATGGTAATGGTTTGTGTTTTTGCATATAGGTCTGGCAACATGTAGGGACTACACAATTAGGTTGCAATTGTGCTTTTCTTTGTTGGCTAGCTTTTATCACTTCTCGTCAGTACAACAATTAAGCAAAATGATTTGGCTTAAGGATCTTTGTGTTGATGTGGTTTTATATACCTCTAGAACCTCTCTATGTTGATTCTTCAGTATTAGTTTTACATAATACAAATTAATATTATATATATATATCTATCTATATATATTATATATATATATATATAATAATATATATATATATATATATATATATATATATATATATATATTTAGAGTTCTACAAAGTTGATGAATAATATTATTATATATTTTAAAATTTCTAAAAAAATAATCGATTAAACGAGCTTAGATTCATCCTAAGGCTTTGTAGATTCCAAGTCAAGATGGATCTAAGCTAGTTTAATTTCCCCCTTTAAAGACGTTATATTCCACATGAATACCATGGTTCAATACTATGGACTCTCCTAAACTTGGCGTTAAAAAATAACTGGTAACTTGACAAAGTCAAGTTTACCTTAGCCACCAATAAAAAAATTAATTACAAAATGATAATAATGTAAAGTGTGTTTTTGTTTTTTTTTTAAACATGGATTTATTTTCTTTTTACTAAGTCAAAATGTTTTTTTTTAACATAAAGTTATTTTATTTTTAGTGAATCAAAATTTTTAGGACATTTCAAAATCTCTACCATGCCATACTATACTTTGGTGGAAAGCACCTTTTGAAAAATTATTGTATGAAATTTTGTGATTGATTTTGCACCAAATTTTTATATAAATAATCTAATATATATTGAAATATGTTCCATATTAAATGATCAATGGTCAGATTGAATGGTGAAATTTTGTAATTGAGTTTGCACCAAATTTTTATACAAATAAGCTCGTATATATCGCAATTGGTTACATATTAAATGATCAATGTTCAGACTGAATGGCGAAGATTTCCATAGTCAAACATGGACAATATAAATTTAAACAAGGGGGGTTGTGTGGCAGCAAGTCCCTACCTTTACTGTGTAGACCTAATATGCAAGCTTGTATGAAATGATGCTTGTTTTCATTACTCTCCAGTAGAAGGGAATCCAAAATCTGTTATGAAACCAGCTCAAGAAAAGATAGAAAAGATAGATCAACGCCTTAGAATTCAGCCTCTTCGAGGGGGAAACCTCCTTTACATTACATAAATGAACAATTCTTGGATGATTCAAATGAAAAAACCTCCTTTCTATATATAGGAGTCTAAGGAGTCACAATATAACCAGCCGACCTAACAATAATAATATAAAGCCACAAAAATAACAATAGAGGGATTCTATGGGGCACAATAATAACAATATGAGGGCAATATGGGGCACAACAATATTAATAAGGGGTATAACTACAATAGTAATGGGGTAATCACTAGACTCCTATATATAGAACGGAGGTTTTGTCATTTGAATCATCCAAGAATTGTTCATTTATGTAATTTAAAGGAGGTTTCCCCCTCGAAGAGGCTGAATTCTAAGGCGTTGATCTATCTTTTCTATCTTTTCTTGAGCTGGTTTCATAACAAAATCTCTCTTAAGAGACGATTGTAATCACTAATTCGTTTTGTCTTTTGTACAATCAATCCTCTTATAGTATTCCATCACACATGAACCTACATTCAATACATCTAACAAAAATTACCAATCTTTAAGCATTGAAACATATAAATTCTCACATAGAATAGAAGTTGGACCAACCAAAATGCACATAAAAGCAAGGCAACAAACCATAACTTGAACATATGTTGGGAACCTCTAGGAATTTGCTAAGGATTTCTATCAATTTATGAAGTATAAAACCTTGTGATATGTCAATGTGGAATCTTGTGAAACATATTGTTATTGTTGTGCCCCATAGAATCCCTCTATTGTTATTTTTGTGGCTTTATATTATTATTGTTAGGTCGGCTGGTTTATATTGTGACTCCTTAGACTCCTATATATAGAAAGGAGGTTTTGTCATTTGAATCATCCAAGAATTGTTCATTTATGTAATGTAAAGGAGGTTGCCCCCTCGAAGAGGCTTAATTCTAAGGCGTTGATCTATCTTTTCTATCTTTTCTTGAGTTTGTTTCATAACAAAATCTCTCTTAAGAGACGATTGTAATCACTAATTCATTTTGTCTTTTGTACAATCAATCCTCTTATAGTATTCCATCACACATGAAACTACATTCAATACATCTAACAAAAATTACCAATCTTTAAGCATTGAAACATATAAATTCTCACATAGAATAGAAGTTGGACCAACTAAAATGCACATAAAAGCAACGCAACAAACCATACCTTGAACATATGTTGGGAACCTCTAGGAATTTGCTAAGGATTTCTATCAATTTATGAAGTATAAAACCTTGTGATATGTCAATGTGGAATCTTCACTCTTGTGCCTTTATTTAGACCACCTAATCCGTTATCAACCTGCATATTTTACTTAAGAATCCCTTTACTTTCAAAGACAGTCATGCATCTTCAGACTCTACCATATTGAAGAGAAACCCAAACAACTCCACAACACTTTCACCTACAGATTGTGTTGTAGGGAGAGAAGTCCTCAATAAGTTGAGGAATCTATACTACCTTGCTGGTCTTTGAGCACATAACACACTAATTAAGCCACACATTTATGATCTTAGTAGTTGGGAACATGCACTCAAAACTAAGTCAAATATCCAGGAACTTTATACAAATGCTAAGAACTCATTGATAACAGACACCTTATTATCTCTCTTGGAATCCCTACAAGATTTTTGAACTAAAAATTTGGTATATTGTAAGACTTTCTATTGCCTCCTCACAAAGTCCAAATTTAGGGGCTAAGGAATATGGTCCAAGTAATTAATACAAGTTGTACTATTGGTTGAAGATGAGGTGAGGAGATATTGATGATGGAAATGTGACTTTAGTTACACTATTACATTGTTTTCTTGCCTTTTAACAATCTTGTATTGCAGATTAGACATGAATATAAGATCCATGATAATTGACAACAAAATGAATTATTTTTATGTTTTTATAGTAATGTTTTGATATTTTACATGCAAAAAGAATATTTCTCCATGGTAGACATTGATGCATTTCACACATAAGAAACAATAATTTTACCTTCGACCTTTTGAGCATGTTTCATTAAGTAACATTAGTATGAGGTCTAAGTGGATATTCTATTATCTTAACCAATAATAGTTCTCTTATCCCTATTAATTTAGTTAAGAAAGATTATATGTTACTTCTAAAGGAGTTGTGAGAGGGCATTACTTAGCTAGTAGAAATGTCGGCCTTGAAATCAATCAAGAAGCCTCTCACGCATCCAATGGGTTCAAATCACTATACGATCACCCAAGTAAGGGAGATGGCTTCAGTATTCAGGGAAATTCTTAACGTGGAGAGAAGTAAGTAGCGTAGGGTAGCAAGCAAAGGTCAATTTTTGAGAATTTATCCCCCTTCATTAACTAGAATTTAGTCTTTTCAAAGGGAAAATATGGACATTATCGATCATGAGGAGTCCTTAATTCCATAAAGAGAACTTGAAAACAAGATAAACAAGATGTGGCATAGGGATAGACAACTACTTGAGAGGACCAAGGGAAGAACGAGGCATGTAGATAATGATTAGGATCCTTCCCATACACCCTTGCACCATTCAGATCAAGAGTCCAATATGATGGACACAACAAGTGGGTTTGATTACCTGGATCAAAAAAAGAGAACAAGACAACAAGAAAACAGAGGAGGTGGAGAATGAAGAATACATGGAAGACAAAGAATACTAGGAGGAAGAAAAGATAGAGGAACAAGGGAAATACAAAGAAAAGGAGTAAAATAAGTTAACTATAGAGAATAAAGAACAATAAAAGGAAGATGAAGAAATTAAAAATGTACCCAAGGGGATTTAAAATTCCACCATGATTGTTCCAGTGCTATTTCCATGACAGGACAACCAACCTAGAGATTTTAGTATTCCTTTCAACCACCAAACAACCCTATTAGTAATAAAGCAATTAGCACAAGATAGGTAGTATTGGTTTGACATCACAAAGGCTAGCTTGTCACAAGAATTTAGACATAGTGCAATACATCAATGCTGATGTATAGGAGGGGATTAGAAAAGTTACCATTCGCTTGGGTTCCCGGGTGGATCAGGATTATAATGAAGCATGAAGCCATCCAAACTTGCCAGTGTTATTGGCACCACTATTGGCTAGAATGGATCCCACATCTCTATATCATTCATAGGAATTCCAACCCTAAGATGTAGGCCAGGTCCCTATAGATTACTTGGTCTAGAAACACTCCATCATGATGGTAAATCTCATCCATATACTACTATATACCAAGAGGGAAAACACAAAATTGAAAAGAGAAAATAAAGAGTTAAAACTACAACGATGGTATGCTCAAAATGGATGTTGCATGTCGGGATAAAAATATATTGACAGATCATTGTTGGGTGAATCCATCCATTGAATAATCCATCCATGGTAGGGATAAAGGCTGTTATGTTTCCTACCCTACATCCACAGTGTTTAGTTTAGGTAAGATATAACTAGTTGGGTTGAAACTCGATGGGAGCATCCAAATTATTTTGGTGGGGGTGAGACATGGTGACACACTAAACCCATGTTCCAAGGAGGCAATAGTGATGCTTTCCTACATTATCTCTACGTTTATGTGTTGTAAGTTAAATATTGCACAAATATTATAAATGACTATCTTATTACAAAGGGTTGATCATTCAAGTAGTTATGCATATAATGCTAATTGTAGGTAGATAATCCCATACGCACCTTGAGATGAATTTTTGTAAGGAGTCATTTCCATTATGAACTAAATAATGAATGTGCAAACTCAACACATAATTAATGACCATTCCTCTGGCCACATATGATGGTGGTGGCTAATTAGTCAAGCGTACAAATTTTAAACAAAGCACCAAGTAAGGAAATGATTTGTTGACGTTAGAATGTGAATTATATGTTTATATAATGGACCTTTGTTCTATGTAAATCATACCACATCAAGCATTGACAATGTTTGGCTGTAGCTTGCTATTGCACTGTGCACAAACTAATACATTGATCCAAGAAATAGAACAAATGAATATCGGTTATAGGTACTAGCCAACAATGCGAAATTTCTATAGCTAATCTGTTAACTACCAAGAATCCATGTTGAGGAGCACAAGAGTAATATGATGATGTGTACTCCTCCTTTTGTTTAACTGTGGTGTATTTAATGATAATTGGCTCCTTTGACTGTGGTTGGGGTCTGCCCACTTTGATCTGTGTGCTCATCCTTGCTTTAAAGCACATGGAGGTTTGCCTCTTTCTTTTCCCTTTTCGTTTTCGGGGTGCCCTGGCAAAAATCTCAAGTGATTTCTCCCCTTGTTGTTTTGTTTCATGCTTCTTGTAGAAAGTCCTGTGTCAACTGTTTCGGTCTGCTTGGCTGGATGTGTCTTTCCTTTTAGTTTCTACTCTGCTCTGCAATCGTTTTTCCCTGGGTGTTTGTGCCATTGTTCCTCCTGCTGTTTTAGGCTCAACAATTTGGCCCTTTCTCCCTTGTTCTTTCTGTCCTTTTTGTGCTTGCTTGTCCCGTGTTCCTCATCACTGGTTTTCTCTCCTGCTCTAGTGTGTTATCCTTCTTCACTACTGGATGAGGTGAATTCTTCGGCCAAAATTCCAATATCATCATCCCGGGACATGTTTCAGAAAATTTCCCAAGAGAGGGGGACAATGTAGGTGTGTACGGCGTCTTCCACTAATAGTTTGATGAGCCCATGATGGGCTAACTGATCTAGTGTCCCTTCCTTCAATTTCGTACCACATTCAATTAGTGACTGGAGAAGAAAATATGGGATGCTCAACTTCGTTTCTAGAGGTAAATCAATTCCATGTCTTAGTTCAAACAACAACCTAAAATGATAGCCATAGATAATGCTAAACCTCCCCTCACATGTGATTCAGGTTGCAGGGACATTAAAAATTCCTCCATTATCTCATCGTCATGACCCTGAATTTTGTCATAAAAGGACATCCAATTGGCACAGGTGAACAGGTTCACCACCTCAGGATGCTCGTGCAGCTTACTGGGATCCAAGGGTTCTTTCCTGATAAACCCCCCTGGCATGGTGAGAGTGCTCTGATCAGACAAGGGAATGCTATTTATGGTTTCCTCCCTTGAACTTCAAGAAGGGATCTCTCGGGTGTTCAAATTTTAATTAGCACCAATTCCCTAGTTTTAAGGTTGTTGCTGCCCAAAACTCAGTTGTCTGTTTATGAAAGGAAAATTTGGGTTTCCACAGAGAGAGTACAGATTTCAATTTTTATCCCCAGCATACATACAACCATGTAAATTCAAGTTCTTCATACACAGGCTAGATCTCACAATTGCGTATCTTCCCTACAGGAGAATTTTTTTTTTAAATAGGAAATGTGGAGAAATTTGACACAAAAACAACTAAGAAATTTCGTGCAATACACAAGCAAAATGCTATTTCCAACTCACTGGCTGATTTTTCTCTGATTCCCCAATTAAGACAGTTCAATTCACCGCCTTTTCAAAACATACCATGCATGGAAGAGTGTTTCGAGCCTACCTCTCTTGGAACTCCAAATTCGACGAAGCAAAATCCCGAATTTTCTTTCTGCACGGTTATTTATGCCTTTCTTGTAGAAGCCTTCCTGTAGAAGGCTCTCGTTTCCTGTAGAACGAAACTGCGCTTCCTGTAGAGCCCGATAGGCGGGAGATTTTTTAAAAACCGGTACAAATCTCGAAAATTCAGGCAGAAATCTTGTAGAGGACCACTAGTTAGCTGATCTAGAAGTGGTGGACGCGTGCTTTAGTTGTGAATGTCGTGAAGATGCAGTGAATAAAGAGTGGTGAGAGTTTCAGTCGAGCATCATTTAACTGCAGCGTGATCGGTGGTGAGAAGATGAGGTGGCAGAAATACGTGTTGTCATTATTCAGACCGTTGGTCCCTACTACAGTGTCATCATGGGACTGGATGTCTTCTGCCTGTAATCCCTTACCATCAACTGCACTGGAGTTTAAAATCTCTACCACTGTCTGTTTTTTTTTTAATTTCCCGTGAATGACTATACACGTGCGCCGGTGATCCCCGGATGAGTGCAATCGAACTGGCTATCTTTCTGGCTGAATCCCACCATTGCATTCATTCATGCAATTCTTAAATTACATTCATGCAACAGAGGAACAAGTTTAGTCACATACCTGGAAGTCGAATGCATTTGTTGTGACGTGTTGTGGCCTTTCCTTCCGCTGCATGCCTTTGTTTCTGTGGTTGCATGCTAGCTTGGTTGCTGATTCATGGCTATTTTTCTTGTGTAGGTATCCTCTGGCTGGATCTACACTGTAGGAACCCGCTTCAACGTTCAAATTTGCACCCTCATGCTGTTGATGCTGAATTTTTGCAAGACAACAACTTGTTTTCTCCATAGATCCCAAACGATAGATCAGATTGAGCTGAAACTTTCTGAGCATGCTTATATCATTTTTATGCACCTCCCAGAGAAAAATTGTGGTCAATGGATTCACGGATTTCGATAAAAACTGAGAATGGTTGAAGATTATAGAGGTCAATTTCTCGGAAACCGTGCATTGGAATCGGCTGAAACTGCTTGGGTAGGTTGCTATCACCTATATGCATCTCCCCATGAAACAGGTTTTGAAATAGATGCACGGATATGGAGAAAATGAAAAAATGGTTGAAGGTGATGGAGGCTGATTTCTTGGAAATCTTGCACCAGAATTGGCTGAAATTTCTTGGGCATGTTGCCATCATCCCTATACAACTCCCCATAAAACGGTTTTGTAAATGGATGCACGGTTTTCACGTGAGGGAAAAAACAAATTTATGTTCTATGTATTTCTGCTTCAAAGCATTCTACAAGCGGTTTGCATAGTAAGAAAAGATGAGCTTGGGCTGTGATGCAGGCATGGAAATGATGGAGGAGGAGTTCGAAGATTACAGGAGGATTTATGAACCCTTTGTGAAGCTATCATGTTCGCCAAACTGCCTTTTAAAATCCATTTCTAGCTTCCTGTAATTTCTACAGGAACTCCCTGTAGAACACATAGTTTTAGGAAAGAAGCACAATGAGATGGAAAAAATATTGGAGAAGGGTGAGGGATAGAAACATGGATGTGTGCAGGCCACATGGACATATTCCCAGCCGTCGGGTCCTCTTCGGAGATCAATTTTGGCTTGTTTGTAGGCTTCCTATAGAAGACATAGAACTTCTTGTAGAAGACACAGAACTTCCTGTAGAAGGCACAAAACTTCCTTTGTCTTTGGTTTGAGTGATCCTCCTAACCTGCAATGTCCTTGCTACAACCTGAAATTATTCAATGGAAATTAGGTTTTTTTTTTTTTTTGAAAACAACTAGGGTGCCTCATGGAGGTTTTCACCCTAATTGCCTGCCCTGGGCGCCTCCAAGGAAGGTTTTCACCCAGGGATCTTATTCTCTTTTTATTTTCTCTTCTTTCTAACCCATTGACTGCCTCATGGAGGTTTTCAATCAATGAGCCAATTTGAGGTGTCTTCGAGGAGGTTTTCAACTTATATTTTTATTTTCCTCTTATTTTCATTTTTTCATTTTTCTTTTTTTTCCTACCCTACCCTACTTGAAAAGAAAAATCATTTTCAAGTCTAAGAATACTTCCAATGGAGCCATGTGCACATCGAGATTAGAGACAAAATGATGTGGAGGCTTGAAATGCATTCTTTGACAGGTATCCAGATTTCAAAGACCAAATGATTTGACTTTGAAGGGATCAAACATAGCTGAGGAAGAGAGTACTGCTGCAACTTAGTGACCGTCTGGAACCATATCTCAATATAGCTCTGATATCCTTGGTCCTTTTGCTGATCTAGATCATGCTTCATGTCACCTTCGATCATGACCTTCACATCTTCCTCTTTTTGCTGATTTTTGTCTTGATTACATGGAGGATTTGATGGTAACCATGGGGGAGCTCTCTCGATCTATGATTCTGATGTCTTCTCTTCATCAAGTGCGGCCCATGGTTCTTTGATCTCCTCTCTTGAATCTTCTTTTGCTGGATGTGGTCCTTCAATACTGTCAATATAATCTCTTCCTTGTAATACTCTTCCTGAGCTATGGTGAACATCATTGAGCTCAAAAGGAGTTGTGTGGAAATGTTGTGCCTCGGCATTGTAATTGGGTTGAGCTATTCCAATGTGCGTGTTTGGAAATGGTGGTACGGGTAGTTGAGTGGGGGTGTATATTTGAGATAGATGTGGATGGGGTTGTGGTTGGGCAGGTGGTGGAGGCAAAGGACCGGGAGGAGAGTTGTATTGGGGCCTCCACCCCTGATGAGGTGCATTCCACTGAGGCTGTGGCTGAGCGTAAGGATGAAATGGACAAGTAGTTGGTTGAGCATGATATTAAGATGGATACGACCAAGGGGGGGTTGTGGAGTAGGAAGAAAGAGTAGGGGGACCCCAAGAAGGCATGGAAGTGGCTTGATAGGGGTTGTAATAGGTCTGGGATGTCCCTTGCATTCCCTGCTGGTAAGGTCTAGGTCCATGTGGCCGCCTTTGATTCATATAATATAGTGGTTTAGTGCCTCCTTTGGCCCTCTGATATGCAGCTTTAAGTCCAGGCAAGGAAGGGCACTGATTCGTAGGATGGTCTTCTTCACAGACAAAACACACTTCTATGGAGTGCAATGGACATTCGTCCCTAGGGTGCCTTCTAGTGCACCTAGGACAAAAGATGGCCAAAGCCCTCTCCACTTCCTCTTTCTTCTTTTGGATCCGCGAGGTATCCATTTGCATGGCAATAGTCTGTCTGATCTCACTCTTGACATATTCCCACATGTTTCCAATTTCACCTTCAATGGATGAGTTAGAAGAAAAGGTACTGCTCCCAACATTTTTGTTTCCAGCCATTTGGTCCAGAGGAATGTTTTCTTCTTCTTCTCCCTAGAGGTTCTTCAAATATGTCTTGCCATCCACCTAGGGGTTCTTCTTAATCACAGCCATCGAAGAAGAGAGAAGATTGGCTGTGTGAAGCAATGGGGGTGTTGTGCAAACATTTTTATGACTTATCTCTACTCCTACAAAGCATGAAAGGAAATATTTTTGGTTGATTTTCGCTTTTTCTGCTTATACCTACAAAACTGAAATAGATTGAATTGAAACTAACTAGAATCTATCTTACTGAAATGAAAATGTGGAATTTAAATGAAAGCAGGAAAGGACTAATCTATTTTGCTGAAATGAAATTGCAGGAATGAAATGCTAGGCTACGCTTGCAGAATTGAAATTGCGGAATTGAAATGTTAATCTATAAAGCGAGAAATATCTAATCTACACTTTCTGAAATGAAATGAAAGCAGGAAATGTCTAATCTACTTTTGCGGAAATGAAATTGCAGAATGGAAATGAAACAACTACTCTACTCTTACTGAAATAAACTACTTAGCAGAAGGTTGTAATTGAAAATAGAAGAAAAGCAGCAATCACCAATACTCTGACGCTTCCCCGGCAACGGCGCCAAAAATATGGTGGGCTCTAGTATTGCAGCAATAATGCTGCAACTCTTAGGGATCCCTTCTTTACTTTTATCAACCCAGTAGTTCGTAACAAACTTGGAAGTGATGGTGCTATATGCACAAGTACTAGCTCTTGTCGCAGCTATCACTTGATCAGCTGGCACAAGTCTGTTAGGAGCTTAAGCCAACTTCTATGAGCTCTTAGAAGAAGATTTTAAATATGATGGACAAAATCTAACTCAAAGGAGGCTAATCTACTTGCAAAAAGAAGCGGACAGTTGAAAGGAAATGCAAACCCTAGCAAACCCTAGTTTTACCGACTAACCCTACTGGTGTGAGTAAAAGGATGAAAGCTACAAAAATGGATGCCATTGAATTCTAGAAAGGTAAAATACATGTGACTAAGCTACTTTTGAAAAGAAATATGAAGAAAACATCTTTTTTTATTTTTGAGTAATTTTGCAGAGTTATTATGCATGTGCTTTGACTATTTTTTCTGTGCAGAGGTTGATTGGAAAAAGGAAATGCTTGCAAGAGGTTGGGAAGGTGAGAAGAGGGCCTAAGGGGTCCCTAGCACCCTTCCAGAGAGTTTCATAGTGATCGGATCTCAAAAAACCGCTTTCGTGAGCTTCTACAGGAAGTCTGCAGGGGTTCTACAGGATGTACTGTAGCTTCTACAGGATGTTTCTACAAGAAGAGCCGAGAGAGGATTTTTGAGGGTTTATGGAGGAAAAACTGGTGGGAAAGTGGAAATGGAGGTTGGATGAGGTTGTGAAGAGGTCTAGGACCTGGTGCATGAGGATGAGGAGTGATTAAGGCGATTGGGTTTGTTCGAAGATAGAAGTAATGTTGCACAAGAATGCAGGAGCAAGGGAAAGGTGAGAAAACGTGGCAAACGAGAGGCAAGAATCTGAGTTAGAGGATGAAGCAGGTTGCATTGATGGGGTAAGGGTAGGAGAGGAGGTTTCACAGGTGCTCTGCATGTTGTTTTTCAAAACTAATCAAACAAAGACTAAGAAAACCAAAGATCTAACTACTTTAACCTAATTTGACCTAGAAACCACAAGCATGATGAACAGAAGTTTATTTGCAACAAATCATGTAAAACAACTATGGAAACCAAGCAAGAATGGATCTAAGCGTGAAATCACAACTGGTACCAACTTTTACAACCAAGAATCTAACACTAGAAATTGCATGAGGAAGCAAAAATAGTGTTTTGTGGCAGCAAGGACACCTTGGTCTCAACTCATGGTCCCAAGGAGGGAGAGGTGAGATCAAGGGTTCCTTGGTAGCCCTTTTTGAAGATCTTTTCTGTTACCACCCTATTAAATCAACTTAAAACATGAGCAACTATTTCCATCAGCAAAAATGAACTAAATGAACAAACATGATTGTATTCTAAATAACAGATTTTATTCTAAGAATGCAGCAAAAACACATAAAAGTAAACAAAGGAGGTACTGGGCACTTGGGTTGGGCCCAACCCCAAGAACTACAACCTTCTAAGAGAGATTAGAGCTTGATTCTTCTTTATTGATCAAAAGAATAGTTACATTCCAAAAATTGTCCACAAGAAAAAGCTTGAAAATGTGTTGAAATGCAGAGCTAACCTACTGACTAAAATCGAACTAAAAAAATGACTAAATGACTAAAATCTAACTACAAACTAGTTAACTCCAAATGAGGCCCTCATCCTTCTTATTTATACAAATTGAGGACCCCAGCAGTCCTCCTAAACTTTAGGGACTCGCCTGCCAAAACTTGAAGTTAACAGCAGTCCTACTTGACTTGCTTGGCTGCCCCTTGTGCTTTGATTTTTTGATGGAGAATTCGAGGTAAGGGATCATAACTAAAGGGGACACCTTCCTACAAATCCTCCCCCCTTGTTCTTCCACGAATTTGGCTGCCAAGTGCTCATTAAAACCTTTGATTTTGTCTCAAAATTGACCAAAAATCTGCATAAAGCAGACATTAGACTTGTTGGCATAATGACTAACCCAATTCACTCTATTAGCATAAATATAATCAAAAACATGCAATAAACTAATGATAATGGTGGATTACGTTGGATTAGGAGGCTGAATGAGCCCATATAATTACTCATTTCTGGGGCTCATTGCTAGATGCAAATCTTGCTAAATGTATAATGTCAATAGTGATGCAAGAGCATGAGGCTTGAAGGCAAAAGGCTTCGAACTTATTCCAAAAACCCAAAAAAATATTACAAGCAAAGGAGTGGGATCCTTTAGTTGTCAATTTACAAGCTTTCTAGATAGGATTTGAGCTAGGATTTAGGGATTGAATGGCTCTATAATTAATTCATGCAATTTTGATTCAGTTGAGATTTTCAAGAGGAATATTAACTAGATTTGGTATTGTTCAAGATTAGGAAAATTCAATCCAGTGTTTAAGGATCTGATAGTTAGGATGGAATAGTATTTGTGTAAGTTATGAATGATTATCAAAGGGTTTTGATTGATTCGGCTTGTTTCGGCCATATATGATAAAAATTGCAAACATTAAATCTTTATGCATTTCTGTGTAAAATTGGTCAACCCCAGAGGTGTCGCGTCCCTCCGCAATGTCTTTGTGTATCTTCGAATTTCCAGTTTGGCTTAAACCTCAAAGTTCTATTGATCTGGTGTGTGCGTAGTTAGTTTCTTTCTGCTGTGTATTAGCGACTGTGGGGTTTGAAAGTGTAAAGATTCCTTAATCAGATTGAAGTGTTCCACTCATTATTAATTGTTGATTTCAATTTCAATGCATTGAGCCACAGTCAATAGCAAGGGTTAGCCCTGTTATTAAACCTTGTGGTAATATGAAGTCCCGCGAGCTGTAAATCTGAAAACCTCTGTCATCGAGCATTAATCGCAAGTCCGGACCTGAACTATTATAAATTGGAGTCTATAAGTCTATCGGCTCCGTGAGGCGGTAACGTCGTGCAGATCCTTGTGCGATATTATAGCGACCATCGGATCACTGATGAATGCTAACCATTGGATGGATCTCGCATCTCATCGGTCATAAGTGAAGGGACCTGGCCTGGCGGTGCTGTGAAATGCGGCATGTGATATGAAGCACACCGATAAATATCGCATCGCATCGTTAATAAGTAAAGGAACCTTGCCTCGCGAGCTTGCGATTGTGATATGCGATGTTTAGAGGATTCGTAAGGCACTTTTCAATTGTGGCTAAATTTAGGGGTTTTGCTAATTGAACAGAGTATCTACCTCTAGAGGTAAATGACTAAGACTCCAAAGGAAATCCAAGAAGAAATTCCGCCAAAATTGGAAGAAATAGTTTCTGGATTTGAATGTTTGTCTCTTACATCTGCACCTCGGCCACCAAATAGCTATAGGTTGTAGAATATGATAGTTGATGATTGATTGGCACATTATGTCTTCAGAGTCATCTGATTCCTTTTGCAAGTATTTTTTTCTTTTAAGAACAAATGCATGTTTTCCCATAAGAGACGTGTTGATGAAAATACATTTTCATGAACTAGAGTTTAATGGAAGTGGCAGCATAATATGCACTACTTGTTGTGCAGACATTTGGTGCGTGTTTGCTAAAGCCTTTCCTAGACAACGAATAATGTTCATGATGTCATATTTTGTTTTAAGATCATTTTCATGTATGTTTCTAAATGTTTTTACATGTGCTTTATCTTGTTTTTTCATTTAGGAACTGTAGTACATTGCAATTGCATATGAATCGAGTAGAAATTATGAGTCAGTGTTTGCATATGATCTTACATGGTATGTAATATCATTCAATAATTACAGGAAGACCCAAGTTCATTAGAGAAATTTTTGTGGAAGAAAGATCTATTATGGTATCAGGATTGCCTATGTAAGGATACCAAACTCAACAAAAACACCCTTTTAGAATTGCACACTTCTCTTATGGGGGGCACTCAAGGTTCTTGAAAACTCACCACATGATCAAGAAGGTATTTTCTATGATGGTCTTAAATGCAATGTTTCAAATTTGTTGGCTAAATCTATGGTTTTCCTACAAAATAACATAGAGATAGCCAAGGCGCTAGGTCTCCTATAACTATTAGCTATAGTAAGTTAACATGGGGAAGATTTTTCAATGGATTTTATTATAAGTTTATCCAAATATAAAGGAAATAATGTCATTATGGTAGTGGTGGATTGGTTCATAAAGTATTCCTACATTTTTCTCTCTTTTTCATCCTTTTATACCAAGAATAATGGAAACATCGTTCATGGAAGCAATCGAAAAGGTACATGGAATACTAAAATGTTACTATAAGTGATAGATATCCAATTTTTACTAGAAAATTTTGGATTGCTTTATTTTATTTTATAGGTACTCAATTGGCTCATAGCTCATCTCACCATCCTTACTCCAATAGTAAAAGTGAGATTGTGAATAAAGTTTTAGAACAATACCTTTGTTGCTTTATATCTAATAAATAGATGTAATGGATTAGGTGGTTTCCTTTGGTAGAATGGTGATGCAAGGCATCCTTCCATACTTCCTAAAAAATGTCCCCATTTATAGCACTTTATTGATGTCATCCTCCATCCAAAATACCACCTATGAAAGGGATAATAAAGGTTCAAGCAGTCAAGGACCACATAAGGAAACAATAAGAGGTTCACAAACTATTGAAGGATAACTTGACTATAGCAAAAAATAGGATGAAACAAAAATAAAATCATCACAATGAAAGGGAGTCTGAAGTTTGGAATTGGGTAATTTTGAGGCTACAACCATATGAACAAATGTCCCTCAAGAAATAAAAGAAGGACAATAATAGAACCTAGGTATTATAGCCCCTAGAATGTATTGTAAAGGATTGGAAATATGGCTTACAAATTGGAGTTTCCTCCATCTTCATGTACATCAAGTCTTCCATGTTACTTGATTAACAATGGTAATTGGTGACAAGATCCTAGTCCAAACTATTTTGCTAACGATTAATGAAGAATGGAAAATCATAATATAACTAGAACAATCCTTGAAACAAGTATTAAGTAGCTATAATTAAATCAAACAATTATTGAGTGCATCATTAAATGGAAGAACCTAAGTGGAAGAGGCAACAAGGGAATATGCTTTATTCATGCAGAAACACTTGCACTTATTCAAGTATATAGGACAACACTCGTTCAAATGGGAAGGACATGTTAAACATAAAACCGATTCTTAACCCACATATATTAAGTTATTACATTTGTAGTAATAGTAGAAGGTTAGCCAAAACCTTTCATTGTACCCTCTGTCTCCTATCTATATGCCAAAAAAAACCTAGTTTTAAGATAATCTTATATTGTCTTTTATATTAGATTCATTGTAAAAAGTAACTTCCCCTTTGAGATAAACAGTATTTATTGAATTTTAATCACCTGCAAGGAACTTGGATAATTACATAACATACATGGTACACATACTTATACAATTTATCAAACTCTTCACCTTAGAAATATGTTTATCCAAAAGACGTATTAAGATAAGGTAATGATTAAGTAGCATTACCCCAAACCCCTATCATAAGAAATCTTACATTTTATATAGAAAAATTCCCTGCCACACGATTCTAATTACCCATGAATTTTATCTCTTTGCTAGAACTACATCAATGCCTCCTTAACATACAAATCAATTAGTTTTTCATAGTTCTTTCTCGAATATGATACATAAAAATTATCCACATTCTATGTTCAACGTATAAGATAAAGATAAAAAAAAAAAAAAAAAAAAAAAAAAATTAAAAAATACATTTGTGAAAAATGTTCATCAAATCTAATATATCTAACAATGAAAGAACACACTTCATGACTTCAACTCAAAATTTTCACTTTATGTTGTTCCTATATGAATTGAATAGTAACTAGGTAAAAAGCATTAACAAAGTAATATGCATACTAGAAAATAGCATCATTCGAAATTATAGTTTCACTTGTCTCCTCGTTCTAAATAGGTAAATCTTGTGTGTAGAGTTAAAATGATGGTTAATTATGAGTAAATTCTACATATTTGTTTGTTTTAAAGAAGTTTAATAAATTAGTGTAAATTTAAATATTATTGTGAGAAAATGAAAAATAATAAAATTATTTAGAATTTATTTTTGACAAATAATATTACTTGAAACAAATATTATTTTCAAAGATAAATTGTTGAGTATATGCAGATACGAAGGATACCGCATTATGATGTTAGAAGAGTGTTAATATTAAGAATTACAGAGATAAAGATGATAAACAATTGAGGAGAGAATATTTATTGAGAAATAAAGAATTATTTATTAAAAAATTAGGGGAAATAAATAAATAATTATAAGAGATTACGTTAACAAATATTTCTTATTAAGATATAATTATTTTTAATATAATTGAGATATTTATAAAATTGATCTTTTACAAATAAATATATATAATCTAATCACAATCAATATATAACTATTATTGAGGTGAGTATTAATCTTTCGAAGCTTTGATTGAATATAATTTTTAAGTTGTAATTGTCTAGTACCAGCATATATCCATCTTAAATACGGATCTAACATGAGTAGAGAGGGATCCAATTTCTTCACTTGCAAATTTTTTTATGAGAGATTTATTTAAATTTTTTGTATAGTTATTTGATACAGGTGCATCTAAGCTAGATCAAGCATTTACTACAAGAGTTTGTTTGTAAAGTAAGATTTAATTAATTAATGTATTTTTTTAATAGTTTTAAGAGAGAATGATAATTCTTGTAAATAGGAGAAGATTTGAGGGTATTGATTAGTTAGCTCTTACCTAGAGATAAAGAATTAGATGAGAGATTTTATGGATTATGAGAGATATTTTGGGAGTTTGTTGAGGCTTTAAAACCTATTTTGGTTCAGATACATTTGTATAAATTGAAGTGAGGCTATGAGGCATGTAAGATGTAAAAGTGTATGAGTGAATGTGAAGAATGAGAGACCATAAATAAACTATAATTTCTCCTGTAAATATTTTCTTTATTAATTAATCATTTATTGAGAACTTTTATATGATGATGGTGGTGGTGGTTAACGTCCACTGACACCAAATTGGTCTATCGGACCTATAATTTTCTTAGTTTTTAATTGTCTGGCTCCTCGTCTTTCTTCGCAATATTAGTGTTATAGCATTCTTTTTTATCTCTACGGTCTTCCAACTTCCTTTATCTTGCATGTCCTTCATCTCTTCTGGTTCTTGGGACATTGGTGTCTTAGCTTCACAATCTATTGTGTTTGTCCTTTTGAAGATAGTCGGAGAAGAAATTTGGTCTAGGAGATCTGCTTCGCTAGTAAATAAAGATTTATTTTGTGCGGTATTTGAATCCTCATAATTGTTGATGCTTGAGGGGTTTTCGAGTTCACTTTGCCCCTGCTTGTCTTGAGAGTTGTTTCTTTCGTGCCCATTTTCTTGTGATTCAGAGTTTTCTCGAGAGTACTCTTCTTTGATGACACTGTAGTGTTATTTTTGTGCTCTTTCACGCCATGTAGATCTGTGGTGATTTTTTCTAGCAGAATTTTTTTGGGAGGCTTTTGGGCAATTTTTGGCTAGATGGTCTGTCTCAAAGCAGGATCGACATCTAGAAAAGACACTTTCATAATCGAGTTTTTGGTTCCACACATAGTCTTTACTTGTTAGGTTTATTTCAGCTGGGAATCCGGCGCTGAAGTCCATTTCCACATAGATGCATGCATAGGGGCTTCTAGCATATTCCTCTGTTTCTGGGCACCTACAGTAAAATTTTCCAATGGCTTTTAGCGAGGAGAAATCCCAAAGATGCAAGGGTAGGTTTGGCAATATCACCCAAACTGGTGCTGAGGTTATGACTGTTGTTGAGGGATCGAATGATGGGTTCCATGGCTTCACAAATAGGCCTGAGTTTTCCCAAAACCAAGGGTCGGAATCTAGAATACATTCTCTGCTTTCAGAGTTTTCAAAATCTACTATAAGGAAACCCCTAGCACATGGGTAGATATTAATTGTATAACAAATGACAGGGTTCCATACCTCTGAGATCCAACTGTGGAGAGCTGTCAGCGGCGGCCAAAAACCATTGAATCGTCAGATTAGAGCACTTTCAGAAAACTTAAAATCCTCATTGAGTGAGGCCTGAACCACTTGGAGAGTGGGCGCTGGGGCTTCACTAACAATATGGGCAGGAGCTTGCCTCCCAGAGGCGGACGGCACTGAGCGAACCGCTATTTTCGCGACGTTGGGAGCCATCTGGAGATTTAATATTTGCGAAATGTTGAGATTTAATATTGATCTCACAAGATCCCCACAACAGAGAACAAAATGTGCAACCATAGAGATAATTTGCGAGCTACAGAGATCAAAGCCCTCGCTTTCTTGCTATCTTAAATCCTAGAAAATTGCTTGCTATCTTAAAAAATAATTAACTATAAGTTCAGAAACCCTTGGGCCGCACACAGCCAAAACCACCTCAAGTTCTAGACAACCAAATTTGAGCCCAAAATTCCCCAAATGTAGAAGAAAAAACCCGACAAAGTCAGATTTAAGCCCTAAAACAACCTTAGATGCGACGATGTAAAATGCAAATACAACATATTTACAAGAATTGAACAAAAAAAAATGAAAACAAAAATCGATCTGACTGCTTGCTTCGCTCTGCAACAACCGAGACAGGAATGAACGACCGGAAGCGAAACCTTGCACGCACGCACCAACAATGGCTAACCCAGAGTTAATTCTACTGGTCTGGAAGGCCGCAGAAGATCCCGCGGATTTTTACAATACTATTAATTAAATTTCAATTAAATTTTATGTGTTTGTACAAACCCTATAATTATATAATTAGATCTTATTTGACCTACGTCAAATTTTTGGTATCAAAGCTAAAGTGAAATTGATAAGAATACGCGAGACTCATCGCTATTAGAGATGGTTTAGACTTTGAAGTACAGAGATCTCATTACTGTGTTGTATCGACAATTGAAACGACCAATTCTCTGTCGGAACTGCTTATCTCTCTCTCGGAGTCGTTTATTTCTCTGCCGGTAATTTATTTTTATAGCCTAGAGAGTTGGATTGGCTTTGCTGCTCTATCTCCGCTGCATGGCCTATTTATTTCCATTATTTCAACTCTCTGTTTAGCCCTCAAGGATGCCACTCATCCATTGGGTAATATTCGGTCTTCATGGAATAAGCCGCTTTTGTTTAAGTAGATAGCATTTTATTAGTTTTAACAAAGAGAAAAGATACCTTTCACGATCTTTTTAAGAAAGTGAAAAAGTATATTCACATGTTGTGAAGTTTACAGATGGGTAATAAAGCGAACAATTAAATGGCCAAGTAAACAGTTGCTGGAAATAAGGCAGAAGCATAAACTAAAAAAATTTGAAGCAGGGAAACTCCAAACAAATGAATATATTTGTGAACCAGAGCAAGGACCATTGTTGGGTGAAGACGATGATGATGTGAACGTGGGTTCGATTCTCACAAATGGCACCATATATTGTTCTAAAAGACAGTTATTGAATACTATTGTGCAGGTTGAAAAGAGGTCAAAACAACTTGAAGATGATGAATGTATGGATATGGACACCAATAAGAAAATTGAAGAAGATGAGGAAGAGTCAATGGACAACTTGAAGGATTGCATGCTACAAGAGAGACCCCGGGTCTCATGATTTTGAAACAAATACTTATTTTGTGTTTGTAGGTAGTGGAGAATCTCAAGAAATCGAGAGTAAGATGGAAATTAAGAAAGCTCAAGAACCATTGGAGGAACTTATGCAAGTCTACAAATGCATCGATATGGAGGTTGTCGCTGTAGAAATCGATTTTTTAGAGGATTGGTTGGATAATCCAAAGAACAATTGTGAAGCAAATGAATTGATGGGGGACTGCAACAATTTCATAGGGGATGAGGACGAGGTTTCAATGAAGAAAATGAAACAACAAAGTGGCAGTAATAAGGAGGAATTCCGAGAGAAGAGGCAAAGAATAATAGAAGAGAAGTCGTAGCCTAGTGAATTCATAGAGGACAAAAACCATTTTCAACAAAGAATGGATGATTTTTACCAGCAAGAAGACAAGTTGGACATGGCAATTGAAGAGATTGGAAGATTGATGGTGAAAGTGTCACAAAAGAGACATATTACAGGAAGGAAAAAAGATAGCAAAATCTTGTTGATGACAATAGAACAAGCATACATCAGCGAGGAGAAAGGAGAATTGCAACATAAACTTTGGAATCATGGAAGAGAAGAAAAGACAGCCACAGAATATCAACAACATAACAAAGTACATGTACATCATCAGCGACAAACTAAAGTTTGGGATCCAGATGAATTTTTATCATCTATTGAAGATTAATGGTTGAGAGACCATGATTTTCTTTTACGTGGGGAGTCTGATGTAGGTGCATCTAACCTAGGTCAATCATTTACTAGCGGAGTTAGTTTGTAAAGTAGGATTTAATTAATTAATGTATTTTTTAATAGTTTTAAGAGAGAATGATAATTCTTGTAAATAGGAGAAGATTCGAGAGTATCGTGGAAGGATTGAGAGGATTATGGATTAGTTAGCTCTTATCTAGGGATAAGGGATTAGATGACAAATTTTATGGATTATGAGGGATATTTTGGGAGTTTGTTGAGGATCTTTTGTATAAATTGAGGTGAGCATTTGAGACATGTCAAATGTAGAAGTGTGTGAGTGAGTGTGAGGAATGAGAGGCCATGAATAGGTTGTAATTCTCTTGTAAATATTTTCTTTATTAATTAATCATTTGTTGAAATTTTTTATGTGTATATGCTTGGTGTGAATTTCAATTTAGTTTTATGTGTGTTTGTGAAGACCCTATGGTTAGATGTTATTTGACTTTTTGTTTTTTTAATTATTTTGACCGGCTTATTTAATTATTATTTTTTAGATTGAGCCTCTGGACTCAACAAAATAATGGAATTGAATGGTAATCAATATATATAATGGAATCACATTTAATTTACATAGTTACTATTGAGTACGTTATGAAAGATATAAATATTTTAAATATAATTACTTAGGACAAATAATGTAACTGAATAGTATTTATGGTTAAAGTGTAATGTTTAAGTTTATAGAAAAAATTAAGTGAAAATGGAAAAAATAGTGAAAATAATCATTGTAAATCATGATATTATATAAACTAAGTTGGAATTTAAACTTAAAATTAATTATTAAAATTGACGTTTTAACCACCATCATATTTATTTTAATAATTTCTTTTTAAAAAAAATCAATAATAATAAAACAGTTTTTCCAATTATATTTCATATTTAATAGACCATTCAAATTATAAAGACAAAAAGTCTAGATCTAATTTTTACTTTTATTCCTCATTGAAACACTAAAAACCAACGCAACTCCTTTTTACCCTATAAATTCAAGTTTTCTCCAAATCTTTTTTTCCAAAGTTGGCCTCCATTAAAACAAAGGAAGTAATTATAAGTTTGGCCTCCTTAATGGTATTGTCTATTGTCTAACGAATCCATAAATTGGCCTATAAAATTAATTTTCACTGGAATTAGGGGAGTGTTTGATTCAGTACTAAAAAAACTCCAACGCACCAAAATCTCTGAAATTTAAAAGCTATAACTAAGATTTCCCAAAATTTCTCAGAAATTTTCAGTATACGAATTTTTTTTAATTCCGAGAGAAGAATACCAACTACATACTATGCGTCATGCATTATCAATAATTTCCTCGTCATGCATTATCAATAATTTCCTTGATCTTCGCTGTAGGCCACCGTCTATCTCAGGCTTACGCCGAGTTGTCTACTGCGGCATTCAATGTGAGTGGAAGGGGTGGAAATATCCGGACAGGTGCTCACATGGTTCCGAGTCTTCCGTCTACTGCGGCATTCAATGTGAGTGGAAGGGGTGGAAATATCCGGGCAGGTGCTCAGATGGTTCCGAGTCTTCCGTCTGCTGCGGCATTCAATGTGAGTGCAAGGGGTGGAAATATCCGGGCAGGTATGGATACCTGCCCGGATATTTCCACCCCTTGCACTCACATTGAATGCCGCAGCAGACGGAAGACTCGGAACCACGGAATTAGACTCGGAACCATACTTTCATGGATATTTCCACCCCTTCTACTCACATTGAATGTAGTAGTAGACAGAAGACTGCAAGAGTTAACCAATCTGTCATTTGCTTGCTCACATTGAATGTCACAGTAGACAGAAGACTGCCAGAGCTAACCAGCCTATCATACAACAAATGACAGACTGATTAGCTCTTGCAGTCTTCCGTCTACTACGACATTCAATGTAAGTGGAAGAGGTAGAAATATCCGGGCAAGTATGGTTCCGAGTCTAGTTCCGTGGTTCCGAGTCTTCCGTCTGCTGCGGCATTCAATGTGAGTGGAAGGGGTGGAAATATCCGGGCAGGTATGGATACCTGCCCGGATATTTCCACCCCTTCCACTCACATTGAATGCCGCAGCAGACGGAAGACTCGGAACCACGGAACTAGACTCGGAACCATACTTGCCCGGATATTTCCACCCCTTCCACTCACATTGATACCTGTCTGGATATTTCCACCCCTTCCACTTACATTGAATGCCGCAGCAGACGGAAGACTCGGAACCACGGAACTAGACTCGGAACCATATTTGCTCGGATATTTCCACCTGTTCCACTCACATTGAATGTCGCAGTAGACAGAAGATTGCAAGAGCTAACCAGGTTGTTATAGGGCAGTAAATGGTTAGTTAGCTGTATGACGTTTAACTTTATAACACACTCTATTATTTATCATTTATCTCGTTATGGGAGTGAGTGTTTTATAAAATTAAAGAGCATACAACTAACTAGTTATTTAATACTCTATAACAGACTTATTAGTGCTTAACCACAGAAAACTCAAAACCATGTAAACACCTACTGAATATTTCGGAGTTGTCTATAATGCGACTTTTTGGAGATTCCGATGACGGAATCCTGCGGAAGAAATGAGGTTAAATCTTGATTTTTAGCAGTTAAAATGGTTTTTTAACTGTATATTTGGATTCAGCGCTCTGAAAAACCCCTGGGAGCCATTGATTGTGCAGAAACTAGCTATCAAACTTGGGATTCCAATAAATTGCTGCCGGATTTTGACCAGAAAAATCCGCAAGAAAGAGTTTCAAAAAATCGCGTTATAGACTCCTTCAAATATTTCCACCCCTCCACTGACACTGAATGCCGCAGTAGACAACTCCGCGTAACCGTGAGATAGACGGTGGCCTACAGCGAAAATCAAGGAAATTATTGATAATGCAGGTTGGTATTCTTTTCTCGGAATTAAAAGAAAATAAATTGACCCATGAATTATTTCGTAGTTGAATACAAATTAAACTACAAACAATTTTATTTTATTTTTTACAATATGTCAAAACCATGTAAACACCTACTGAATATTTCGGAGTTGTCTATAATGCGATTTTTTGGAGACGGTGACGGAATCCTGCGGAAGAAATGAGGTTAAATCTTGATTTTTAGCAGTTAAAATGGTTTTTTAACTGTATATTTGGATTCAGCGCTCTGAAAAACCCCTGGGAGCCATTGATTGTGCAGAAACTAGCTATCAAACTTGGGATTCCAATAAATTGCTGCCGGATTTTGACCGGAAAAATCCGAAAGAAAGACTTTCAAAAAATCGCGTTATAGACTCCTGCAAATATTTCCACCCCTCCACTGACACTGAATGCCGCAGTAGACAACTCCGCGTAACCGTGAGATAGACGGTGGCCTACAGCGAAAATCAAGGAAATTATTGATAATGCAGGTTGGTATTCTTTTCTCGGAATTAAAAGAAAATAAATTGACCCACGAATTATTTCGTAGTTGAATACAAATTAAACTACAAACAATTTTATTTTATTTTTTACAATATTTTAATTTTATTTTTCTTTTTATTATTGGTTTCTGTGATTTATTTTTATTATATAATCATGTTTGTGCTGCCAATAAGTAAGGTTGCAGAACAATTTTAGTGCCCTGAGGTTTTGACCTAAATGTATAGATAAATAACTTCTCATTTCTATGCGAAACTTATTTAATGATGATTAAAACATTGTCAGACTAACTCTTTACATGTATAGATAAATAACTTCTCATTTTTATGTATAACATATTTAATGATCACTGAAACATCGTCGACATCATTGGAACTCTAAACCCAAGTCCGACCCATCATTTCTATGTGAAAGTTATTTGAGATGACTCAAAACATTGTAAAACTCTACCATTTAGCTCATAACCCGTTGTAGCTGTTATAATTTTTAACAATTTAAGTATATTATTACTGTTGTTTCAAATTACAGACCAATGAAATCTTCAATGGTAAGATACAAAATACATTATTAAATATATAATTTATATATATATATATAGATATATTTTGCTTAAAATTGAAATTAGGTAAGTGAAAGTACTTAAGTGTTATTTTGATTGCCAGCGAGACGATATCTGAATCTCACTTGGGAGGTGCTTCAAAGGAAAGGGTGGCAGGCCGCGGACGTTGTGTTATGTGTCTAAATGCTGCTGAGACAAACTATCATATGATTTTTCAATGCCCCTCATCACTTCTTATCTGGTATGATCTCTCCATATCTCTTGGTTTTCCTCATCACGTTTTTTCCTCTGTACAGGATGGTTTTAAATGGTGGAGTGAACAGAATGCACCCTGGCGCTCTTTGTTTGTCCAGGTATGCTGGTCCCTGTGGAAATGGAGGAATGACTCTATCTCCCAAAATTCCAGGAGGCCTTTGTCATCTCTTCTGCTCCGTATCAAGGCAAATCATGATCTTTTGGGCTGATCGGACGTGCTGTCCTTCCTTCATATCTTTTCAGCTGTTTTTTTTACCATGTGTTTATATGGACAGGTTTTGTGGAGATCTTTGTTTTATTTATGCTTCATAGTATAGAAATTTCTTCAATATGGATCTGTATCTTGTCACATATCTTAAGATCTGTTCTGAAAGTGAACAATTAGGATCCTGTATATCTAGGATCAATAGGCAAATTTGTAGCTCTTTTGGATCTTAGCACTATTTTTATGGATCTTTCTATGTAACTCAATCTGTTTATATTATCTTAATATAAGAAAATGTGGTTTTTCTTCTGCAAAAGAAAATAAAAAACAAAAAACAAAACAAAACAAAAACAAAAACAAACAAACTAACTTCCAACTTCCCATTCAATTTATTTGCCATAAGAAATTGAGATTTTTGAAATTTAATGTGCCACATCAATACAGTGAACTAGATTTATGAAAGAAAACTATTATAAATGTTATAATAAATAAAATCAAAATATTATAAATCGCTTTTAAGCTTCTATCCAAGCTTTCCCCTTGGAGGCAGGATTGTCTTTATGTTACATCTTTCATTTTCAAACCACATAATATTATATTATAAATATCAACGGTGAAATTAATTTTTTTGACTTTTGCATACCATTGTTCAAACTAGTTTTATATTTGACTTAGATATAGAGAAATAGAAAAACTATACTATTCCACATTGATTAAGTTATTTAGGAAATTAATAGGATAGGACATGCACATTGGGTTTTGTGGTTATTGTAATATATGTGAAATGTATAGGAAAGGATAATGAGGATCTTTTATTTCAAGATATTTTTTTATTTTTGTTTAATTGAGAGTTTTTTTACAACATTATTTTCTTTCTCTCATGTGCAATATAACAACAGTGCAAGAATTTTGGATAGATTTAATGTTTTCAATATTATTTATGCGATAAATCATAGCTACTGTTATTTATGAATTGGCCATAAATGTGTTAAATCAATAAAAATGTAAAAAAAAAACAAAACTAGAATATTTGAAAAATAAATTAAATTGATTTATAATGTTAATTTTGTAAATTATTATTTAATTTTTAATCACATCTCAATTGCAACAATAGAATTGCTTTGATTGATTTCTAATATTAATTAATTATTCATATACAATTTGTGGTTAATGCAAAGTTTAATAAATAAATCGCTTTAATTTGTTTAATGAATTGGAAAATACTTGATTTTTTAGTATGAAGTATTTGATTCCGGTATTATCTCCATTTCCTTAAATAACCATCGAACACATAAACTAATTATAAGGGATTTGACTCTTGACTCATAACTGTGTTTGATGTTGAATAATCAATTATAAATTGTGGTTTGAGATTTTTTTATTGCAACTATAAACTTGAGGGGGTTGCAAAAAATTTAGGGACTAAATTTCTGATAAAAAATATTTTTCATATTTAAAAAATAAAAAATATAATTAGTTAATTTCTTATTTAAAAAAAAAAACAATTTACCGAAATTTTAAAGAGGAAATATAGTTAATTATCAGGGTTTCATCTTTCTGGTTTGTGAAAAAATAGTTTTATAATTTTTGATTTTTAATTTGAATTTTCATCTTTGAGATTATATTGGCCCTATTTATAATTTCTCTAATTCATTTATATTTCATTAATCAATATTTAGATAAAGATGCTTAGTTAGTGCATAGGAATAATATGAAAGATTCATCCATTTGTTAATTAAAAAACCTAATTATATTATATTACTTATAAATTTGTAGTTTTATGATTACTCAACTAATTGATTATTTCTTTTTGTTAAATAAAAAAATTAATTGTATTATCTTATTTATAAATATGTAGTTTTATGCTTACTCAACAATTTAAGGAACAAGTCAGTGAAGCCAAAACCAAAAAATAGTTAGGCCTCATTAAATCCGTCTGATGTTTGGAATCAATATGCAGGAGACATGCCTTTCGCCACTAAGGTATATGGAAATCTTCCATGTCTTCACAAAGGACAAAGTAGAATACGTTCAACAGTATCTAAATACTCACCAATACCAGACTTCTTCAGAGATATTCTGATTAAAGACATATGAGTCTGCTGCTAGACTTTGACCAAATAGGATGGCAGGTCCATAGACCTATCAGTAAATCCTTTGAAAAGTACGATCTGAGTGGAGTGAGAAGTCTTTCTGAAACGTGGGGTGGTCTGACACAATATTGGGAAGAGGAATTTCTGACAAAAAGCAAGGAATACCCATCTTCTGTCAAAAAAATAGAGTCACCCTATAATTAGACTTTTGATAAGTTAGGCCAAAATCTATTTGTTAATTAAAAACCTAATTATATTATATTACTTATAAATTTGTAGTTTTATGATTACTCAACTAATTGATTATTTCTTTTTGTTAAATAAAAAAATTAAGTGTATTATCTTATTTATAAATATATAGTTTTATGCTTACTCAACTAATTTATTATTTTTTTTTTGGGTAAATATAATTATAATGGTTTATTTTTACATCGCTTGAGCCCAGACTACTTTGAACTATTACTATCTTCCACCACCTTCCACCACCTAGTTTGATAAAATCCCATTGAAAATGTTTAGGGTGAATTTTGATTACAATGGTGTAATAGGTTTTTATATGTGGCAGGAATACACAGTCATTTTTGTACCATCCATGTACCATCCATCCATTTAAATTTTTTAAATTTGAATAATATGTTTATGAATTCGAAAAAATATATTTTTAAATTTATTAGAATTATATATTTGGCCATATATGGAATATGGTTGGGCTACTTGATATCATATGGTTGGGCTAGTAGATATCATTATGCGTTGAAGGGTAGGTTGATCATTGTGTGAAATTTAATGTTTTGAGTTCCTACCGAGACGGTGAAATCATTATCCGTTGAAGGCAAGGTTGAGAAAAATAGTAGGTTCATAATATGTATGTAATGTTGTTTTAATGAACACCGAGAAAGATAGATGGATATTTGCAGAGGACATTGTCTCTCTCCAGCGTTTGTAACAAGCTGGTTGTTCGGCAGCCTCACTCTGGCCCTTATCTTCCTTGTCCTCCCAGTTTTTCCTGCCACTTCCATCCAGGATGGAATGACCTACTTAGTTGTGGAGGAAAAGGCTACATTTATTAAAGACCACTCCATGGACGCGAGAGCTGTCTGTTTGACAGATAGCTCTCGTTACTTATCAGGCAGGGCTGTGTCTCCATTTCCCTTGGAGTTGAAAATCAATCCTACGTTCAGCACCACCTTCGTTTTCTCCATCGTGCCGCCCGACTCTAACATAGGCGGGCATGGGTTAGCTTTCTTTGTGAGCCCCAACATACACCCCGCGGGTGATATCGCATCCCAGTATCTGGGCTTGTTTAACCTTACCAGCGTGGGGCAGCCAGATAATCACTTGTTCGCAGTGGAATTCGATACGGTCAAGAATATAGACTTCAATGACCCCGACGACAACCACGTTGGCGTAGATATTAATAGCCTCATCTCGGTGGAGACCGAGCCCGCTGGCTATTGGAATGGGTCGCGGTTCAATAGAATCAACCTCAAGAGCGGACGGAACATACAGGCCTGGATCGATTACGACCACCTGCAAAGGCAGCTCAATGTTACCATAACGTTGGCCGGCTTGCCGAGACCGCAGAAACCGCTCATATCGCTGAAAATAGATCTGCAGAGCGTTTGGCAAGAGAAGATGTTCGCTGGCTTTTCAGCGGCTACGGGGAATTTCGCCGAAGACCATTATATTCTTGCGTGGAGCTTCACCACAGAAGGGACAGCACCCCCACTCAACGTCTCGAGTCTCCCATCGTTTGCCAACAAGTATAGATCTAAGCATTCGAGTCTCCCATCGTTTGCCAACAAGTATAGATCTAAGCATTCGAAACGTCGACGGAGATGGCCATTCATAGCCGGCGCTACAGCGGCCGTTCTGGTTGTCTTCTTGCTGGCGATTGCTGCCGTGTTTCTCAAAAGAGAGAAACGCGGAGAAAAGATAGAAGAATGGGAACAGGAATTCTGGCCCCATAGATTCACTTACAAGGAGCTCAGCATCGCCACAAGTGGATTCAGGGACGAAAATGTTTTGGGCCAGGGGGGCTTCGGCAAGGTTTACAGGGGCATTCTACCTGGCGGCGGCCAGGAGGTTGCCGTAAAATGTATAACTAAGGAGTTCACGGAAGGAATGAAGGGGTTCGTGGCAGAGATCTCAACCATGGGGCGCATGCAGCACCGCAACCTGGTACAGCTCCGGGGGTGGTGTCGAAAGCAGAAGCAGCTATTCATTGTTTATGACCACATGCCCAACGGTAGCCTCGATAAATTCATATTCGGGAACCCGTTGACGGACTTGCCGTGGGCTCGGCGATACGTTATCCTAAAGGGCGTGGCGGCGGGACTGCTATATCTGCACGAGGAATGGGAGAAGAGGGTCATCCACAGAGACATCAAATCGAGCAACGTGCTGTTAGATTCGGACCTCAACGCCCGGCTGGGAGACTTCGGCCTCGCCCGTCTGTACGATCACAGCAAGAACCCAGGGACAACTCGCGTTATGGGAACGCTAGGATACATAGCACCGGAACTGACACGGACGGGGAAGGCTACCCCAAGCTCGGACATGTTCAGCTTCGGCGTTTTGATGTTGGAAGTAGCGTGCGGGAGAAAGCCAGTGGACTTCACTACTGAAGCCGAACAACTGTTTTTGGTAGAATGGGTGTGGGAGCTGTACACCCAAGCGAATCTGTTGGTTGCGGCAGATCCAAAGCTGGGGGAAGACTACGATGCGTGCCAGATGGATATGGTGTTGAAACTGGGGTTGTTATGCTCCCATCCTGAAGGAGAAAGGAGGCCAGGGATTCGGCACGTGTCTCAAATACTGGAAGGTGAAGCTCCTCTTCCTGATGTCCATTTGGCTTCGGTTAACATGAGTGTTATTGGTCTGTCTACCATGGGCGGCTTTAGGTACGCCGCTGATGCTAACCACGTAAATAAGATTCGCGAGGAATTGTCGTGTGGAAGCCAGTCGAACGGAACGCTGAGTTCAACCTCCTGAGGTTCTGACAGTAATCAACGATGGGGCGTGATGATAAAGATGTGCAGAAAGCTTTCTAGACGTTGCATGGAATATTTAGTTAACTTTGTACTAAGAAAGAAACATGTTCAAACGCTGAAGTGCGAGACTTCCATCCGCTACTGTTGCAGCAAGATGCTGTTGTTGGAATACGCAGCAGTGAGAATAAAATGTGTATTGACTGGCAATGTTTTTTTTTTTTTCTGTTAATGGAAGTTAAAATAAAATGTTAGAAATTAATAGATATGTTACATGGAGATGAGGTGATTGTTTTTAGTCATTCCTCAGAATATGATTCATAATTTATATTCCAGATATCTTTTTGTCAAATATGATGATTCATAATTATATTCAAGATCATCATATTTATATTCAAGACCATTTTTATCAGATATAAATTTTTTTATTAGTTATATTAATTTATTTTATCAACGAAAAAAGTCAAATAACTCAAATGCTAATTATATGGTTAAATTCAAATGCTAATTATATAGTTAATTTGTGGTTAAGATTAAATCAAAGTTAATTTTAGTGGCACTCGTAAAATGGTAAATATTTTGTAAATTTTATTTTTTTTGTTAATTTAGTATGAGACAATGTAGAAATAGAATACCTTATATATTTTAGCATTTCTTTCCAAAGTTTCAGTATTAATATTTGTAATTTTTTTTTTGTTAATTTAGTATGAGACAATGTAGAAATGGAATATTTTATATATTTTAGTATTTTGTTCAAAATTTTGAATTTTATAATACTAATTGATACATATTTCATTCTAATTATGTATACTGATTTTAACTTAAATAAATAGTATATCTACACCAAACTAAAGCTCAATGCCTTTTAATATAATAGCTATTCTAGGTTCTTACTAAAAAATATATCTAATAAAAAGAGATTGAGCAAAAGATTTGCATATAACCATAAACAATGTTTTAAAATATTGAATAACATAATATTAACCCAAATAATAAATCCATTCTCAAAATATATTTTAAATTAAAATTAATTTTGTTTTTATGTTTACTTGTTTCGACAACCTTAATTGTATGTCTTAATATAACAAATTCTGAAACATGTATGGCCAAAGTTTTAATGCTTTCGGAACAGTTGCGTCACTAAAGTCTTAATGCATTTATAACATTTGAGTGATAAAGAATCGATCGCGCTGCCTTCATAAAGCTCGTTTTCTTGGAAATTTTCGGAGCGCGCTCTAGGCTCTTAAGCTTGGCCATTGGGCTTTCATTGAAATTTATTGGCTCCTAGATAGATGGTGCAATTAATATTTTAAATAGAATTTGGGTAAAGATTGGGGAGCGTTGCTAAAGCTACATAGACCAAGAAAACAACATGGTTACTGTCTGGAAAAGGTATGTTTTCTTTCTCAGGACTATCTGTCCTGTGATATAGAATATGTTAAAAAGCTTATTATCGGATCAAATCCTCAAAATGTTTTATTAGCTTGGGTGCTATAAAATTGTTTCGACCCTGTTTAGGCTGAGTAGTTGAGAACAAGATGCTCTCCCCTCCTGTGTTTGTCGGGGTTTTTGATACCTTTCCTACATAAGTTTTAAATCTGAGTTAAAACCTGTTTATTCGGAATTTTACAAATTGTTAGCGGATTAATTGTCCACGGATATTGCCATATGCAGTGGGGTTCACAAAAACTCAGAAAATGCCTATCGGAAATATTGGCTTTCAGCCTTTCCAGTAAGCATTTGAACTGGAATTTTCCGACTTGGCTGCATCTATCCAACTTTATAATCATATCTAGACCCTGTAAACAGTGTGGCTTTCGGTTTTGTGATATGTGGTTAGTCTGTAAAGGTCGCTATTGTTGCTGTCTGAATATCGAGTGATAAAAATTCTAAGTTTACCGTCGAACGGGCTCTTTCAAACAGTGACTTGTGCAGGTGGTCTGAAACTGTTTTTTATCCCTAGTCTTTGGCCATCCTTCCATTTTCCTCTCTTTGTATTAGCTGCCGCACCATTGCCCGCCACCCTCTCTCAGTTCACCCTTGTTGGCTCTTCCGTCGACTGAAGTTTTTCCGGTCGACTATCTTTTTTCCAACAATGGGGTTTTGGTATTTCGTCCACATCGGTCATACGTCATCATAAATTCCATCTGCTCCATACGCGTCACCTCCACATTTTTCAAGGTTTGCGAATTCTGCCTGCTCCATACGTGTCATCTCCACTTTTTTCAAGGCTCGCAGATATGGCATTCCTTTTGTCAGATTGTGCACGATCTTGTGTTATAAACGTGTCACTCGCACTATTCTCCAGTCCCACATTTATGATCATATTAGGATATGTGAAGCTTTTATCTGATTGGCAGTCTTTTTTAATTAGTTTCCCTATTATGATTGTATTTGGTGGCAGTCAAACATAAATCTCTATTTAAGGCATGGTATGTGCTTCCTTCCGCAATTATATCTTTATTCGGAATCGTCAATCCCAAGAGGGATTTACACCTAATTAGTGTAAGGCCCGCAATCTGACTATATCTTTCAAGTCTGAAGTGTATTTAAACACACTGCTAGCTTGTCGTATCACCCAACATAACTTAATTCCGATTAAGATGGCGAATTACCCATCAGAGGTTTTTGCAAACTCTCTACTCATACGTGCCACTATGGAAGGCGAATCCAAGAGAATCAACGTTTGACATCCAAGCCAGCCAAAACAGCCCTCGGTCCCTTGATTCATGGCGCTCTATTTTAGGAGATGGTTTTATGCCAGGAGATGGTTTTATGCCAGATGTCATGGAAAGGCCTCTTGATTCTTTGGCCGATGGACATGTACAACAACACCGTCGCTCCAAATACCGCTCCATAAAAACTACCTCTTCGCCTCCTACACTTGCTTTGGACAACAATACTCTAGTTGACCGAATTACTAGCCTTAAGAAAAGAGCCCTAGTAGGTTAGATAGTATTTTGCTAAGATGGAGGACTCTGATACACGCAAATGGATAGAAAAGAAATGGAAATCGATGTTAGGGTACATGCCTACGGTCGTTAGGCTACTAAAGGGATGGTACAGCTTTCACTTCCTTAGTCAGGAAGACTTGGATAAAATTTTAGCTATTTCATGGATTCATGGGAAAAGTTTCCTTGCTCTACATAAGTGATACATTGTGTACAACCCTCTATGAAACAATCTCTCCAACAAGTTGGTATGGGTAAAGTTGCCAGGTCTTCCGTTGGAATTATGGACAAAACAGGGTCTAATTGACATTGGAAATGTAATTGGAAAATTTGTATATGTTGACCCACGCTATCTGGGTGCTTAGGACAAAAGGGTTCACTGGATCCTCATTGGAAAGGATTACAGAGGGGGGTTTCACGATCACATTGAGCTGCAATGGGGTGACATATTCCTTCATCAATGACTGGATTATTGGGGAGTTCCGTTTAGATGCACATTTTGCCACAGAATAGGTCAGATGCAACAACAGTGCCCTTTTCAGCCGGGCGATCGTTTCCATGGTAGAAAATGTTATAATGGTTCTATGGGACCACTCTCGGAAACAGGTCGAAAAGGTCGACAGAACCAAAAGGGAAGAGATCCTAACACAAAAGTATACTCAGCAGCAAATAGGTACACACTCTCAACAGAATTCTCACCTTCCACATGCATTTGGATCCACTGTCTCCTCACTTATTACTATCCCCTCATCTCCGTTAAATTCAGATTTTCCGTCCTCTGACAACCCACCAGCATTTATGGCTCACCTGCTTCCAGAACCAATTAACTTCCATGATATTCCTATTCCATTGATATCCAACCACCCACGACCAGATATTCGATCCATCTCTCAAATAGCATATATTTCCCCTCCAGCTCCGCTATAATGACAATCAAAAGACAAAGGACCGGTGTCTTAGCGTTACTCCACCAAACTCCCCCACTGCTTCGCTGACAAATTCGGTGGGGAGTGGCCTCGTTTTACTGCTACAAAGAAAGACTCTGGATCTTCGTACCCTCACCATCCATAACCTTGTGGATAGCTCATCTCCCCATATCAGTGCAAACTCGACGGGGAATATCATAGTTCGCAGGAAACAAAACCGTGGTATTCGCCACTTTCGGGGTCGTCCCAATAAAAGTCCTTTCTCATCTCCTATGGACAGATTCCTTGTTGACATTCCCATCGCTGACATCTCCCCTTCACTGGCCCTTAGAGCACGGATGCCTAAGAAAGAATTACGATGATGTGCATCATCTCTCTTAATATTCGGGGTCGGGGACTACCCCAAAATATCTAGCCCTCAAAAACCTGTTGTTATGTCTTCACCCTTTCATTGTCCTCATACAAGAAACAACACACAATGTTCCTCATACTATTGAGTATTTGCGGAAAATGTTTCCAACATGGCATATAACTGTAATAGCTGCTATGGGTCTCTTGGGAGGACTGGTGGCTTTATAGGATCCGAAAAGGATTATCATGAAAGCTTTTAAATGCTTCGCGGGTATTCTCCTGGCGGGTAATATCCGTGGCATGCCGGGTTATATACATATTTTAAATATTTATACCCCATACAGAGAAAGAGGGGAATTCTGGCACAAATTCATATCATTTGGCATAATGGATCTTCAGACACTCATTATCGCAGGGGATCTAAACTGCACAATAAGCTTGGACGAAATTTGGGGTTGTCATAGGAACCCTGATCCTCTGGTGGGGAAAATACAAAATGCCATCATCTTGAACAATTTTGTATATCTGCCCCCTCAAAATCTCTCCAACATGGGACAATAGCCGATCTGGTTCTGCATATGTGGCGAAAAGACTAGATCGTTTCCTGGTACATGAGCAACCGATGGACCATCTGGGAGATGTCAGAGTTGATACCATCAGTAATTTCATATATGATCATAGACCCATCACTCTACCATGGAGAGAAAGAACTCCCTGTTCGGGTCTCCCTTTTAAATTCAATAGAACTTTACTACAAGGTCCAGACTTTAATAAGATGGTTCAGGCCACTGGGGAAAATTTAAACAACATGGGTGCCTCCCCTATGAATAGTATATTGGAAAACTTGATTCCCTCCGAGAATCAGTGAAAATATGGTAGAAAAAGAAAATAAAAGACAACAAAAAAGAAACAGTAAAAATCCAAGGACAACGGGGTTATCTTCAGAATTCCATGTGTGCACATTTCCTTCCAGAGCATATTCGAGTCAACATTCAAGAACTGGAACATAGAAAGAAGGAAATTCTAATGGCATAAGAAGCAACATGGAGATTAAAGAGCAAAGCTCTCTGGTTAAATGAGGGAGACTGAAACACCAAATTCTTCCATAGATTTGCAAATTTCCACCCCAATGCAAACTCCATATGGAAAATAATTGACACGGAAGGGAGAACAATATATTCACAAGAAGAAATAAGTGATGGTACAGTAAATCATTTCCAAAATGCTTATAGAAGAAATGAAGATGTCTCTGTGGAAGATATGATCTGGGGTATAGATCCATACTCTAACATGTTTGATCAGGAGAAAAATGAGGAATTTACAAAGGAAATTTCTGAGGAAGAATTGCTGGGGGTTCTCAAAACTTTTAAAAGTGATAAAAGCCCCGGTCCCGATGGATCGACAATTGAACTATTTATGCACTTCTTCGACATTATCAAGATGGATCTACTGGGTATGATCGAAGAATCAAGAAATATAGGCTATATTCATCAAAAATTTTCCTCAACATATATAGCTCTGATTCCGAAAAATAAATTTGCTGGAAACTTCTCGGATTTCAGAACCATCTCATTGTGCGATGTTATATATAAAATTATATCAAAGACTATTGCGGGGAGATTTTGCAGTGCCTTTTCACTGTACATTTCTCTTGAACAACATGGTTTCCTTACGAGGAGAATCATACATGATGTGGTGGCGAATGCTCAGGAAAGTATGCACTCTATTCACACAAAGAAAATGGATGCGGCCATTCTGCAGGTTGACCTCTATAAAGCATATGACTATTTGGATTGGGGCTTTCTTAGACTAATTCTTAGCAAGATTGGGATACAGTCTAGGGGGATAAACTGGATCATGGCATGTGTGGAAAATGTAAATTATGCAATCATCATCAATGGTATTCCAACACGTTTCTTCTGGTCTGAAAGGGGCCTTCTTCAGGGATGCTCATTATCTCCATTGCTATTTATAATAGTAATGGATTGCCTGAGCTTGCATATGAAAAGAGAGGTGACATAGGGGCATTTCAAACCACTGACGCTGGGCAACAATATAGATATCACGCACAACCTCTTTGTCGATGATATCCTCATAGTGGGTATGTTATGCCGCTAATCTTGGTATTATCTTTTTAACATTTTCAGCAGATCTGCAAATGTTTCGGGTATGTGCATGAATACAAAAAAAATTGTTCTCTATTATAGCCAATCTGACATGAGAACTATAACATATATAAAATATTTATTTGGAATAACAACGAACCCTATGCAAAATGGTCTGAAATATCTAGTGTATAGGTTTAAACCATCATGTTATGGAATATCTGATTGGAAATGACTCATAGCAAAATTCTACAAAAGAATTGCTGAATGGGAATACAGAGGTCTATCCTTAGGAGGAAGGGCTATTTTGACACAAATTGTCCTAGCACAACTAGGGGTATATCGGGCACATCTCCTTCACCCTCCTTCCTCCATCCTAAAGGACATAAACAGTCTTATGGCCAACTTCATCTGGGCGAGTGCAAATAATAGAAAAAATTCCATCTTACAAAGCTTTCAAATATAACTCTCCCCAAAAAAATAGGTGGATGGGGAATATTAGACCTTCGTCGCTTTGGCGAGGCTTTACTCATAAAATCGCTCTGGAGGGGAATATTTGGAGCAAGCAATTGGAGTATGGTTATTCAACATAAATATAAAAAAAACAAAGAGTTCATATATTGGTACCGCCTGGGGTCAATTGGGAAAAAAAAAGGTTCAACAATATGGTCAAGCTTCCTGAAAATTGAATCATGTTTCATCCAATCACTGACATGGAAATTCCAAACGGGTAATAATATCCTGATTTCTTTTGACCCAATTCTGGGTGCTGATCCGAATCTATCCATATCAAACTATTTCTTGCAATTCCCAAATGACTGTGGTTTTTTTTTTTTTCCTGGGGTCAAGTCATAAAACACTAGCAAGGAAATCTCCCTGTCTGGAAAAACACAGATGATCTGGGTTTAACCGAATTCTGGAAAGAAGAATGGAAACAAATCACAACATCTATAAAACAATTGGACATTTTTAGATCAGGGACCCAGGACAAAATAATATGGTCGGGGAAAATGCAATCTGACAACATAGTGGTAGAAGACACCTACCAAACATTAACAAAAAGAGTTGTGAGGAGAGAGGAGAATCCTACCTTTTATGCCTTCTGGAAAACAAAAGCACCAACCAAAGTTATTATCTTTAGCTGACTAGTTTACCATAACAAGAATCTTGTTTGGGAAAACTTACAAAAAAGAAATCGGTATGGGTTGGGCATTTGCTGCATATGCAAAAACCATTCAGAAAAAAATGATCATATTTTTCCACATTTCCCTCCCACTACTTGGGTTTGGAAAAAAAATCTTCCCTTATAGGTTTCCCCTATATTCAGCATCTTTGCATTTGAGAGTCTTTGGAATGGTGGAGTTTCCAGAAAACTGCATGGCGAATTATACCTCTCTTTCTTTTCTAGGCAATTTGGAAATGGAGGAATAGAAACATATTTCAAAACAGTGGGGACGATTTCTTTATAATCATTGAAAAAATAATAACAAATCTTTCTTTTTATTCTGCATAGTCATTATGCTCTAAAGAGAAATCCAAAATGAAAAATGACTTACATTACTCTTATCTTATGGGTTTTTTTGATGGCGAAGCACAAGGAAACAAATGTGCATGTGGATTTTGGATTGCAATAAATGCTAACTTGATATACATGATGCATTGAAGATGTGGTGATGGTACCAATACCAAATTTGAAGCTGTAGCTCTCTGGGTCTCCTATGGTTCAACAGATTCCTTGGAAATCCCGAGCTACACATATACGGTGACTCAAAAATCATGATTGACCAAGTCATGGGGAAATCAACAATCAACAATCCCAGATTACAAGGATGGATATAAAGAATTGAATTTTTATGGAAAATCGGGACAGATACAGAATCCAACACATTGAAAGATGTTATAACAAAGATGCAGACAGATTGTCAAAAAAAGGATTTCAAGGAAGCAATGATGATTGGCACTTAGAGATTACATGGGAGCAAACCATATTCAACATGGAGAGCTTTCCAAATCCGTCTTAACCTTTTCTTTGCAAGCCTCAGTCTTTTTGGATACATAAATGTTTTTTGTTTTTTGAAGACATATACCTGGTCACTGGGCAAAAATAGTGTCCTCTACGAGGAACTTTCTACAACTTCGTCGCTAGATGGTGTCATTACAGATCAAAAGTCGTGCTTCCTAACTATGGTGACCATATTGTATTTTTTGTATATGGAATTTTTTATTCTCTCCACTGGCTCTTTAAATGTTACAAGTCATACAAGTGCCTACAGGTTTTCCCCAAAAAAGGGACGACTACTATTCTATATAATCACAGTTCAACAATACAACAACAAATGATGTTTTTTATATATTCCTTACCGTGTTTGCCACTTCATATGCTACTTTCTGTCACATCAATTCAGAACAGTATCATGTTTTATATGTAGTTTATGTTGCTCAAATGTATTTGTGGCTCTTATTTTCTCCAAAGTCACAATTAACATTTGATATCATGAGAGCTGTTCTTAGTTTATCTTTTCTTGCAAATACTAGGATGATACATGTATATGTCCTACTCATATAATATATATATATCAGGCTTTTTTCACACTGGAAAAAATAAATGCTACACAATTTGCGGCTGATTGCATATTAAGCGAAGCTCTTACCATAAATTTGTTTGTTTAGGTTTAATATTAGGGTGCAATCTCATTATTAAATGTTTTTATAGTTTTATTTTTGGAATTTGGTAATAACTTTTTTTTCCAGGAAATTGCAATTTTTTTTTTATGGATTAAAATGTGATTAGGAATATGTAAATTTAATTTCAATGTTTTGCAAAATTCTGGATGAATTTAATAATTTTGTATTAATTAAATTAAAAACTATTTCCGAAACATATCTAATTATGAGAAGTTTTTAACTTCTTCCAAACATATTTTCCAACGGCTTTGGTCCAAAAACTCTTTGAAATAAGTTTAAATATTCAATGGTTAAATTGCTCCATGGACAACATTAAATGTTATATAACAATATAAATATGGTTTCCTTTTGACATTAAATGTTATATAGCAATATGAATATGAATATTCTTCCCTCTGATGTTGCCATGTACTCTGTCAGAATGTTTGTTACTTAGAGTGCCTCAGTGCCCATCCATCGCCGGCCGTTGAGAATAGCAACTGCTAACGGCTCCGTCTCCGTAGGCGGGTATAATTAAGTGTGATGTGCTTCAAGCCCTGCTCAGTCTAATTAGCAAGTCCAAGCTTTTGTAGGGCGTTTCCCTGTACCGCGTACTTGCCAGACATTGAAAAATAACAAATTTCGATGCGTTGACTTTAAGCCCTGCATTGTTTTTCATTAATTAATTAATGACCATAGATTTTGATATCAATAATTAGCTGACTGCAAAGTGCTAATCTTTTTTATTTAGAACAAAATCTTGATTATCAAAATATTTCAATCTCGTTATTTTAATTTAAATTCTACTGTGAATAAAATGGATCGATTGTCTTCGAAAAAATTTAAAATATTTTGATTACACATTATATTTATAATTTCAACAGAATTTTTAAAAACTTTTAAAAAAATCCTTAAAACATCTATAGATCGAACATACATGACATTATCAATACGAACCAACAAGAATCCATATAAATTTAACATACATGACATTATCAATACATAAAAACGATAATCCCCAACGCACCAACATACATGACATTATCAATACAAACAGACAAGAATCCATATAAATTTAACATGCATGACGTTATAAATACATAAAAACGAGAATCCCCAACGCACAACAACATTAGTATGGGGATATGGATTTAATGGCTAATAAATGATTATCTTTATTTTCACTGTAGTTTTCAGAAATATTATGGAATTCCAAAAGCGAACAATAAGTCAATGTGAAATGGGAACAAAACTGCATGAATATGAAAAAAGTGAATTATTATTTTTATGGTAGATTTTAAAAATGTTATGGAATTCCAACCCAACCCAACCCAACCCAGTCAAGCCAATGTGAAATGGGGATAAAAATGCAGAAATATGAGAAACGTGTGCAGAAATTCATGACTACGTGATACGAATTCAATAAACGAGTTCTTGATAGGAGAGATAGATCTGCTGGTCAATGGTCGTTGAGTAGAAAATTGGCATTCTTCTATTTTCAGAAACTGCCGTGTACAACGATTCTCCCATGGGAAGAAATTAGGAGATGTGAGATGTATTTGAAAAAGTAAGTTGAGAGTTTAGGGTGTAATTCTAGGTGAAAGAAAATTATGGAGAAAATTTTGGTGGGCACGTGAAAACAATAATGTTTTACTGCGATGAATATATTTTCATGTATTAGGAATATAATCTAAAGTCTTATAACATGGTATTATAGTGGGTTAAACTCTCTTAGTATAAAAACATGTGTTTTTATTGGAAATTAAAAGAACACTGTTTTGGAGTATAGTAGTGAATTTTTTATTTTTATTTTTTTTTTAACATTAAAAAATGGCAGCATCAAGCAAAAGCTTGACAAATCTTCAATTACCTCAGTTTAATGGCAAAAATTATGATTATTGGACTATTACAATAAATATCAGGTTTTCTTCTCAAGACATTTGGGATTTGGTGGAGAATGGTTTTCAAGGACAACAAGAAGAAGGATGCAAAAGCCCTCTTCTACATTTTTCAAGCAGTTCATGAAAGTATTTTCCCAAGGATTGTAGCAGCAACAAAATCCAAGCAAGGGTGGGACACCCTCCATACAACCTACTAAGGCATGGTGAAAGTGAAGACAACAAAGCTACAAATTCTAAGGAGAGATTTTGAGACAATTTGTATGAAAGAGTCTGAGAATGTAGACTCATTTTTTATACTTGTAATTGGACTAGTTACTCAAATAACGTCTCATGGTGAGACATTTGAGGAAAGAGAATAGTTGATAAAGTTTTGAGAAGTCTTCCAACGCAGTTTGATACCATTGTTGTGGCCATAGAAGAGATAAATGATCTCTCATAGTTTTCACTGGATGAACTTCATGCATCACTGATTTGTCATGAACATAGACTGAATAGAGTAACAAGCTCCTCATTGGAGGATGCCTTCAAGACACAAGTTTCATTTGGTCAAGGTATAGGCAAAGTAAGATCATATGCTAGAGGAAGAGGAAGAAGTCCACACAGAGGTTGAAGAGGCAACAATCAAAATCCAAGTCAAGGCCCAAGCCAAAATCAAGCACAAGGGCAGAGGTATCATAAATCTCAAGTCCAATGTCATTACTGTAAGAATTATGGTCAGTATGCAAATGAATGTAGAAAGAAGCAATATGACATAAGTAACAAACCAAGTGTAAATTTCACAAAAGAAAATTAGAACCATGATAGCATGTTTTTAGCTTGTAATGTAGCATAAGAAAAACAAAGTTATGTATGGTTTCTAGATTCAGGGTGTAGTAACCACATGATAGGGAACATATAAATATTTTCCAATCTAGATGCAAGTGTGAAATATGAAGTGACATTAGGCACTGATAGCAAAGTCTCTGTCATGGGCAAAGGTAGAGTCAATATTCTAACAAAGAAGGGAGAGAAGAAATACATGTCAGATGTTTATTTTATCCCTAGTTTAAAGCATAACCTCATAAGAATCAGAGAACTCATGCAAAAGGGATACAATGCATTTTTAAAAAATGATGAGTCCACAATTTTGGATAAGCCTCCACGCAGACAACTGATTGAAAAAGTTTAGATGACAAGCAATAGAATGTTTCCCTTAAAGATAAAATCACATTTGAAGGAAGAAGGTGCACAAGCATAAATGTCAATGAATTCACAAAGAAAAGTTGCGGCCGTCACACAAGTAAACTATCAAGAAGAGGTTAAAGATGAAAATCAGTTATGACATTTGATATTTTGTTATTTCAGCTTTGGAGGTTTGAATTAGCTGCATAGGAAAGACATGGTGAAGGGATTGCCACTCATAGAAAAACCGAACAGCCTATGTGAATGATATATCTTGGGAAAACAACATAGAGAGATATTTCCAGCAGGAAAATCAATAAGGGAAAAGGCACCTTTGGAGATTCTCCATTCAGATTTATGTGGACCAATGCAGACACCATCAATTGGTGGTAGCCATTATTTTTTTACTTTAATAGATTATTATACAAGGAAGACATGGGTCTACTTCCTAAAATAGAAAAGTGAAGTGCTTGAGTGCTTCTGTCAATACAAATCTCTTCTTGAAAAGTAATGTGGACACTACATCAAAGTCTTGAGGACCAACAGAGGTGGCGAATACATCTCAAATGACTTCCTTCAATTTTGTAGGGAGCATGGAATTCACAAGCAATTTACAACAAGGTATACACATCAGCAAAATGGTGTCGCAGAAAGGAAAAATAAGACCATTATGGAAATGGTAAGGAGTATGTTGAAAGCAAAAAATTTGCCAAATGATTATTGGGATGAAATTGTCGCTTGTGCAGCATATATCATGAATAGGTGTCCAACCAAAAGTGTCAGGAATGTAGTTCCTGGAGAGGCATGGAGTGGAAGAAAGCATGGTGTCACTCACATGAGATTGTTTGGATGTGTGGCATATTCACATGTCTTGGATGAGGTGAGGAAGAAGTTGGACATCAAGGGAGAGAACATATTTGTTGGATACAATGATGAATCTAAGGCATACAAGCTTTACAATCCATCAACCAAGAAGGTCATAATCAACAGGGATGTGCAATTCATAGAAGATGAAGCATGGGATGGAAGTTTACAGAAGACAGTCAATGTCAAAGCATGTATACCAAATGAGGACAAAGAGGAATTCATAGCAACAAACAATTCCTGAACAGTGGCTCCCTCTACTCCTATTCAAGCTCAATAAAGCAGGAAACAAATAACACCATCAACAAATAATAGGACAACGTCGTGCAGTCAAGAAAGTGCTTCTCCAAGCACGTCGCAAAGCGCAACACCAAGTGACATGTCAAGCCCATCTTTGGCAAGCATAACAAGGCCAAATTTAGAAATTTAAATGAAATTTATGAACAAGATGAAGTTGTTAGTAGTGTTGGTCTGAATTCCTTATTTTAATTATTTTGTCATGTAGATGACCGAATCCATTTTGAAGATGAAGTCAAAGAAGAAAAATAGGTTGCAGCAATGGAGGAAGGAATAGAAGGAATAGAAAAGAATGACACATGGGTGTAGGTGAACCTTCCGCAAGGAAAATAAGTCATTGGAGTGAAGTGGGTCTATAAGACCAATAACAACGTTGAGGGGAAGATTGAAAGGCATAAAGTGAGTCTAGTTGTCAAAGGATACAAGTAGCATCAGAAGAGATTATGCGAAGACATTTGTGATAGTCACAAGGATGGAGATAGTGCATACAGTCATGTTGATTGCACCGCAACATAGATGGAAAGTGTATCAAATGGACTTAAAATAAACATTCTTGAATGGAGTGCTGAAAGAGGAATTATATGTTGTGCAACCACCTGGTTATGAGGTAGAAGGCCAAGAAGACAAGGTTTATAGGTTGAGGAAATATCTTTATGGGTTGAAGCAAGCATTGCGTGCATGGTATAGCATGATAGGTGCTTACTTGTTGGATAATGGCTTCAACAAATGTGACAGTGAGCTTACTATCTACATCAAAGAGAGTGATGGTAAGCTTCTTATTGTTGTCTTAGATGTAGATGATTTAATTTTTACAGGCAGTGATGATTTCGTCATTGCTGATTTCAAAGAAGTCATGAAGAGTGAGTTTGAAATGATTGACTTGGGGTTGTTAAGGTATTTTTTGGGCATAGAAGTGAAGAAAACAGAAAATGGCATTTTTACTTCTCAATCAAAGTACGTAGTAGACATTTTGGAGAGGTTTAATATGCAGAACAACAAGCTCGCACCAAATCCAACTGTCATGGGGTTGAAGTTAAGAAAAGAAGATTGCAACAACAATGTCAATCTGACATTATACAAAAGTATGGTGGGAAACTTGATATATCTGACCGCCACTAAGCCTGATATAATGTATACAATAAGCCTGGTGTCGAGGTTCATTGAGACACCCAAGGAGACACATTGGAAAGCATCCAAAAGGATTTTAAAGTATGCCAATGGGATAAAACAGTATGGTATTTTATACACTGCTAAAAATGATTTTAGGTTGGTTGGTTACACCGATAGTGACTCGACAAGAAGTGTCGATGATAGAAAGAGCACATAAGGATATATATTTTCATTTGGGGTTTGGAGCCATTTTGTGGGCCTCCAAGAAGCAGTAAATATTGTCATTGTCAACAACAGAGGTTGAATTTTTCCTCGCAACAATAGAAACGTGTCAGACAGTTTTGATGAGACAGATGTTGAGGGATCTATGCCACGAACAGGAGGGAACAACAACTATTTTCTCCGACAACAATTCCGTAGTTACATTGTCAAAGAATTATGTTTATCACAAGAAGACCAAGTGCATTAATGCTAAATATCATTTTATTAGAGAGCTGATTAACAATGGTGAAATTATGTTGCAACAGTGCAGATCACAGGAACAGTTTGATGATATTTTCACAAAGCCATTAACATGTGAAAATTTTGTTTATCTCAGAGATTTTTTGGGAATTGTGAATGGTGTCAGTTATGATTAAGGGGGAGTGTTGGAAAATTAATCCCAACCACCATGCTAATTAGATTGACAACAACCATAGTGCATATACTCTTCTTCCCTTTCAACAAGTCTTTTACCATTTTTTCACTCTAATATTTCCTTCCAATTGCAGATCGAAAGCTCTTCTTGGTTGAATCTTCCACGAGGTCGAATGCACTATCTATATATAGTATCTTGGAGGTAAAATCATCTTCAACAAGGCCAACATGAAGAGAAGGGTAGGCCAACTTAGTGAAGGAGACATAGATGACGAAAACACATAAAAATGAATTTCTTTCTTTGACACAATGAACCCAAGAAGCATATTTTACATAATGACTTAGACTTAGACTCAAGAAACAAAGCCTAGAGCACTCAATGGGTGCTATTGACCTAAAAATAAAATAAATAAAGCATGAAACCCATGCTTATAAATAATATTTCTTTTACAATAAATTTTCTTTTCTTTCTTTTTGACAAATACATTACATTAAGTCTCAAATACATTTAAGAAGGTTGATATTAGTTACATTTCTCAACAATCCCTTTTAACTAGTGAGGTATTCATAATTGTTCAACTCGTACAAGGTTGACCTCAATTTGAAATGTTCTTAAGAAGAGTACAACAACATATGTAATGCTTGGGATACCCTCACTACCAAGGTATCTTCCCAACAAGGACTGGTATGTCATCTAGGAAATTTCCACTACTGGTACCATTAAACCCTAGTACCAATCCAAAATGATATAAATACCATCTAGGCCACCATGCCTGACACCAACCCTTACATGGATACATGTATCAATATTAAACCAGAGCTCCACACGATACCCTCCCTCACTGGGATCTAGACATCAACTAAGATCTCAATATTAACCACACCAAGATGCCCTCCCAAGTACCATCATACATGCAATTTTATGGTACTTCATCTCTCCCTCTAAACCAAATTAATGATATCCACCAATCTGAGCATGCTCCTAAAATAAACTAACTTCTTATTAGGAATAGATTTCGTCAACACATCAGCTACTTGTTCATTCGTTGTCATGTACTGTAGCTTCATGACCACAACCAATTTCAAGTTTTTAATGTATATTCTCTTATATTGTAGCACAAAACTCTAGGGTATTCAACTGTTCTGATGCTACTTAAGTTATCACAATATCCAAGCACATCTCGACGGATGCTTCCTTCTTCAACTTCTTTAGAAAACACCAAATTCAGTCTAAACACTATCCAATTCTCGTTCTCAATCTAATCAATCATGAATAATCATTTGTGGGGCTTTAGCTAGTCTTTGATCTCATTCTGTCTTCAAAAAAACTATTATAGTTGTCACAATATTCCCTCCCTCTTAATTTGGGGAGATATATACTTTCTTTATCCAAGATTCTTCTCTATAAGGGGAAAAATCTATCAATAACTCATCCACACTTGATCTTTCTTTCACATCATCATATCATTAGGGAACACCAACCTTATGGAACATAATTCCTTCTATCTTCCCATGGAAACCAGGTCATCAACAATGTAAAATTTTCAACTCCCTCTTTCAACATCATCATCAAGTCATCAGTAAGAATGAGGTAGGTAAGTATCTTCAAGATCTTGAAGATTATGTGCCTGCAAATATTAAACAAAAAGTAAAACCAAAAAAAAATATATATGTACAAGAGCATGAATTCATCCTTATCAATCAAGGGATATCATAATGGGAACATCTAGGGTAATCAAAACTTCAATAGACCTCGACTAGCAAAAAACTAGGATTACACTTTCATGCCTTAGACTTTCACAACAATGTTTTGCTAGGTTTTTGTCACAAACCCTAGACGTCATAAAAACCAAACCTTTAGATATTGACAACTAGGGTTGCAATCATAGAGAAAGCATTTTACATCTAGGGTTTTATTATCATGCCCTAGAATCTTAGATCAAACTCTACTAGGGTTTTGCTGTGAACTCTAGATATAATTATCAAAACAGCGAGAGCAAGTTAGGGTTCCAATAATGCGAAAGCATATACACTTAGGGTGTCATTCCAAGGATATTACATTAACTATTACAATGGTTTTGGCACAAACCGTAATTCATCAAACCGTAAAGATATGGGGTTTTATAGTGAATGCTAAAAGTTAGGGTTTTACGAAAGATAAAAAAAGATAGATGGTATGATAAGGGTTGATTTAATTCAAAGATTAATCACCCTAAATAATAATCTTGATGATTCAAAACCTTAGACATGAGAGAGTTAGTAATATAAAACAAATTTCAAAATGATTGTATCTTTTTATATGGAGAATAGGAACTATAAATCATGTGGTCTTAAACATACCTTGAGTTGATCCTCTTATAAAGGGTTTTCTTTTGAAGGGCTTGGCATCAACAATTCTTTATGTACTTTCAATACTTACTAACAAGTACCTCAAAAAATATACAAGTACAAGAACATGAATTTGACAAACTAGGAATATTATGAATCTAATTAGAGAAGGAGTATTCTTAGTGTTTTTTAGTACAAAAGCTATACATCATTTAATTCCATCCTTTCAAAGTTTTAACCTACACCTTGGACTACTTACATACCTAATACATTATGAGATAGGGTTTCTAAGAGGAAACAAGCAAATGAGGTTTTCATATGAACTATCTAGGGTTTACAATCCCTAATTATTAACAATCTCTAACGCAGAGAGAACTTGCAAATCCTAGAATCATACAAGCAATTAAACCCTAAAACATTTTATGCTAAATGAACATGTTATACATACCTCAAGATTACATACCTTTTTCTTTAATCATTGAAATATTGAGATTCCATAGGGCTTGTTTCTTTTTCTTGCAAACTGAAGACATATTGTTAGATGGATTAAACATAAATAGTAATATTAATACTTACTTGACTTTGATGAGATATTTAAGGATTTTTCCACACGGTGATGCAAGACAATCTGAACAAGTTCTTCTCACTATTGTAGACATATTCCTTCCTTGACCCTTTTCAACGTTCCACAACTTGAATAGTAAATCTGTGTCTATCCTTGAATTCTGGTTAGGGTAATTTTACAGGCCCTTAAATAGACTTTTGCTTTCATGAGCAAGATGATTTGAAGAGTTGTCCTCATTCATAACTCAAAATGAAAAAGAGTAGAGTAGATACTCAATGATTTGATTGCTTCCTTTTTCATCATAGCTAGGCACACTACCTTGAGTCAATTGAGAAGTTAACTCATTAGATGAATAACTTGAAGAGCATGAAGTATCTTCATCGCAAGTAGATGCATCACAAACAGTAGAGCACAAGGGATAGTAAGATGAACAACAATTTTAGATAAGAAAATCTTCTTTGACCAAATCAAATTCTAGATCTAAATATTTTAAATTAAAATATTCATGAGAGCTCAATATATCCACTGGTGCACCTAAGAATTCATCATTGCATACATCAACGAAGTCAACATTATTAGAATGATTATTTCCCAAGGCTACGGATCTAAACAAATTGATTTAATTTGATTCACTATCAATATTAGAAAATTTAAAATCATCCAAGAATGGAAGAGAGTCATTCCGACATGGGGAAAATTTAAAAAGAAAAGAAATATCAAAGGTATATACACTTTCCTACCCCTCTACCTGTGTAATGTGACTACCTTGTACCTGATCGTAATTCAAACCAACAACATGAAAATAAAGAGAGTGTGAAGAACTTGTTGATGGAGCTGATTGATCAAGTGGATCATGATAGAAAGATCCATGGCATGTAGCTGATAGAGGATGAAGGATTTTACTTAAATAAGTAATACTTTTAGTGGAACCAGATTTAGGATTTCAGTTAACGATGCCATTATCATCTTGAGGAGTGGAAGAAGTAACCTTCACCATAGGCTCCATGAGTCATTGCAAGGTTTTCTCTATCAATTTTGGATTGTGGGAAATGGATGAAGGTTGAAGAGATAGATCAAAAATTTGACTTTTATATTTCCCAACTTCAACATCATCGCAAGGAGGAACCCACATTGAAATTAAAAGAGGAGGAGGATAATGAACAAAAGTAATAGTAGGTTTGCCCTATTAAAGTAGAGGTTTTTCATGATTTATAATATTTGGGGAAGCATAAACATCAGGGAGTTCATATTCACCATGAAAAGAAACTTGAACCAAGCGCTCAAACTTTTTTTTTAAGAAATCCCAGTCTGTGTATTCTTCCAAAAATTCATAACAAAGGTGAAGGAATCGATTAGAAAAATACTCAACTAATTAATTAGATTTCATTCTTAGTTAATTAATTATTTTAATAACATCAGGGTAATCATACCTATCAAATGCTAAATGAAGCTCCTTGATGGGATGTTCAAAAGAATGAATGGAAGAGGGTGGTATGGTATGACACCATCGGTTAACTCGACCTTCAAGTGTGAGGCAGAAAATAATACAAGCCATATATTCATAGTCAATTTCATAGTATTATAGAAATTAAGAAAAATAAATGCATGCTCAGTAATGTATGTATCACCCTCACTATCAAACTTAAATTGTGACAAGTCATCAAGTTGTTCTATGAAGATGAAAATTCTTCTAGGAGATAGGCTAGAGAAACATTTGGGGATTATGATTTGGGGATGAGCCATTTAAGATAAGGGATTCAAAATAGACTCAATGGGAACAACTTGTCATTTACCCCTCCTTCTAGCACCATTTGTTGAAGGTGTTGGAAATCTATCAACTAAAGGGATCCCCTCGATGAAAATTCCCAACTAGAGTTTATATCGTTTGGTGTAGGAGCCTTTCCAGAAATAAGGCCCTGTTGTCATATGTTCCTTGAGATTTTCCTTGGCTACAATGTTTAGCATGAGAAATTAATACACCGGTAATTTCATATTAGCAAGTGAGTATGCCTTGTGACTATTCAACTGCGAAATGTATCAAATTTATTCTACTAAAGGGGGAGAGAAAAGTGAGCCTTTTAAAGAAATGTAATAGTACTAATCTAGAAAAGGCACATGAGAATGTACATATAAATGAATTGTTTGACAACTAGTGAAATATTTCACTTAGAAGCAACGATTGTTAAAACAGATAAAACACACCTTCAACAAGATAAGTACCAAAGCCACCAAAATAGATCAATTTCCTTAGTACAGATGAAAACAACATACATCGCAAAAATCCAAAGAATAGTCTTCAAAACCTTTACGACATACGCATGTAAGTGTGTTGGCTCAATGAGCTTCTGAATTAAGAAATTTTCCAAGATACATCAAGACAGTGAACACCACTAGCCCTAATAGTGGAGCATTAGGGCATCCACTTGCTCCTCCAAAAGAAGTATCTTTCTCTCTTATGCTTGGTAGGAGGAGCCAAGGTGAAAAGTCCTTTGAATGAACAATGAGGGTGTATATATAACAAATGGGGTGATCATTCACCTCACTTATGACTCATGGACTACCGTCATGGTTGTTTGACTTCTCTATGACCCTTCGAATCCCACATGACTTTTCACACTACATGGATGACTCTTGGACTTCCACTTTACATTACATTTTCCAATATAGAAATTTCACAATCCATAAATGATGTGGCACATGATGACTCATGACATGTCATGACATGACACTAATGACATGGAAATTTCAAGTCACTCTTTTTTGATGTTTTCTTTGTGCCTTCTTGGAAGATGGTACATGTTATTCTCCTTCCTCCTCCTTATGACTCGAATATAAGGAGTATTCAATGTGGTATTGATATTCCTTCTTCTATTGTAATATGGTGTTCCTTCATCTTCTCGCTTGATGATCATCTAGTCTTCCTGAGCTCCATAGGTGTCTTCTAGCTTGGTATCATTCTCCTTTTCCTTCATCATCATCTTGTCATGATAAGATAAGTACCTAAAACCAAAATGATTCATGGTAAGATGAGTTTAGTTTGAAAAACCATAATCTAACATCCTTCATTAAATCACATATTAGGGTTGAAATTGGTGACTACTTGAGTAGCTGACTCAAGATTTGCACAGTCCAAGCAGCCATGGTTTGGAATTAAGGCTTTAGATTACATAATGCATTGTTAAATATGTCTAGGGTCAAAGGATTGTGTAATTGAGGGTTTCAAGAGCCCAAGTTTGGGGCTTCAGGCTTGAGGTTATGCAATTCATAGTTTTGGAAAGGTTGGCTTAAGGAAGTACGCAGTTGAGGGACTCAAGAGGTCAAGCTTCAGGCTTGATCCTTGAAGTTGTGAAATGCACAGTTCTTAGAGGCTAGGCTTAGGTGACTATAGTTTTGAGGAGATCAAGAGCTGAAGGTTGACATTTGAGGCTTGGAGTTTCCCAATGCACAGTTCTAGTAGGAGAAAAAGTTGGGAGATTGCACAGTTGAGGGGTTCAAGGGATCAAGCTGGGGGCTTGAGGCTTGAAGTTTCCTAATGCATAGTTTTGGATGGAAAACTATCTTATGGATTATGTAGTTGCATGTCACAAGATGTCAAGCTAGAAGCTTGAGGCTTACAATGTGCAGTGCAAAATTGTGGCTGACTGGAAGGCAAAAATTGTGCATTTCTAGAGCTCAAGAATCAAGGTTGAGCACTGTGACTGTGCAGTGTGCAGTAACCAGAGGTTAGGTTAGAGATTGAGGGTGAAGTCAACACAATGCATAGTTTAGGAAGGTTGAGTGAACTGAAGTTGTCGAGGAGTGAAAGTTTTCAGATAAGGCTAAGTGTGGGATCAATGAGGCTCAAGTGACAGAGACAAAAATAGATCATGATCACACACTCAAAACAGTTGATGAAACAACATTGATCATTCAGAAGATAATAACAACATGATTCCCTCAATGTGATGGTGGTATAATATACCTCTCCAAGTGCAACACAAAATATACACTTTGTGGCGAAAGTGACGACACTTGTGCGAAAGTGCATGAAAATTTGTGAATGAGTGTAAAACATGTCTACTAAAAGGACTCATCAACACAAAATTTACCTTTTGAAATAAAAAAAACTCCACTTTACATGATAAGCGACATTTCTCATGCCAAAAGAGAACATTTTCTATATGAAGAGAAAAGTGTGAATGACACTTGCGATATGTGAACAACGATGAAAGTGACACATGCCAGAGCAAAGATAACATGAAAACAACACTAATTAAGATGAAATAAAGTGAAATTGAAATTCAAAAACATGAAAGTGACAATCATGAAAGTGAAGGCACCCCAAAAATGATAGCTTTAAAAAGTCACAGAAATATAAGTACAATTGCTGCCAAAAGAGAGTGACTGTTAGTGAAAGCGTGCACTCCCGATCGACATTGGTTGATCCTCGCACATGAATAGTATTGATGGAATGTGCTATGTTTTTTTAAGGTTTCATAAAATAATGTGTTCATGAACTTTTTACAGACTCAGCATGTGTGAGCAAGTGACTTCGACACTTTCAATCCAAGAAGGGAGCTAAGAAGAATCAACCAATTAAGATGTGACTACGGAACGACTGATTTCAAGATCCACAACAAACTCCAAAATTCAAGTGTACGTAAAATTTTGGAGGGTGTTTGTCACATCGACAAGAGAATATTAAACATATTTATTAGACACTTAAGACAATTGGACTAGTAGATAGAAATAATTATAATAATATAACAATAATAGGAACAAAAAATAATTTTGAACTACGGATATTTAGGTATAATTTCTTTCCTTAAAAAAATAAATCAATGCCACGTGTTCTTAGATGAATTTACTTAATTTTTTTTTTTTATTGTGTTTCTCCCATTAACAAAGCATAAAAATATAGAATAACATCTATAACCCACGTGTGAAGAGTATCAATTCTTTTTCGAACTTTTGAACATTAAATGTTTATCTATAAAAGTAAATTGTTAGTGATTTTCGTTTGCAATTAACGCAAGCATGTATTCGACAAATCGACATACATACCGCATCTTCCACATAGTCAAAATTGTGCACAATGAAAAATAAGAATAACAAAAATTTAACATTAATAGTTTATTTTCCAAAAAATATCGTGTTCTAATTTCATTACCATCGAATAAAGTTTCAAATATAAAAGCTTAGGATTGTTCATTGTGCGAGAGTGCATAATGTTGATGTGTAGTTGGGATGCGAGCTGGGTCCTCAACAAAAGCAAAGCACATATACAACTCTAACTAGTCCATAGTGTTATTTTCTTGATATCTAGAAGTTGCAAATAAATATCCAAAGTTAGTACTCGCTCAACTTCTAAGCTAGGCCCATTGCGATTTTCTACAAATTGGGTAGAAAGCGAAGATAACACCAAAGATGGATCCATCAATAACACTGTGGAGGAAGTGATTCACCTTGTAATTGAAGGGCTTGCACCATGCAGAGGCCACCAACGAGTTCATCCCTTGTGTTTAGTTCCAATTGATTTTCAAGATGTAGCCAATGTTCACAAGGCCCACATATGTGTATCTATCTATGACCATCTGTTATTGTGACAAGAAATAATATTATTGGTGATATTTTAAGTGTAAATAATGCTTGTCTTCATATTTCTAAATATATTTCAGACTAGGCATATCTGCTCAAGTGGAAAAGAACTTTGTTGCATAGAGGAAGCTTTTAATTTGCGGATTTCCCTACTTAGCACAAAAGGATTATATTACTAATAGTTTAGTATTAAAAATGCATATTTTCTCAATAATATTGTCTATTCTTAGATTATTGGTAATATTTTACTTGAAAATAATGGATACTACTACAGTCAATTGATTATATATTTTAATATTAAAAATGCACACTTTATACTTATATTATTAATATGATTTTAGTTGTAAATAATGTATATGTTTGTATTTCTGAATATGTTTCAAATTAGGCATTTGTGTGGAAGTGCGGAAGAAGTCCATTGTACAGAGAAATCTTTCAATGTGTCGTTCTCTGCACTTCCCATTGAAGGCTTATATTGCTAATAATTTAGTATTAAACAATGCATATTTGTTTTTTGTAATGATAGAAAAGGAAATGTTGGACTTATATCATATTATTTCTAATATTTTAGTAAAGGCTTTTATTGCTAAATTTTTAGCATTAAGAAATGCATATTTGTTGTTAGTAATAACACCAAAGTAATTAATTAATGATAATATGATTAATTAATCTTGTTTCAGGAATTGTTCAGAGGTCATACTTTGTGTAGAGGCTTCTGTTGGCATTATGATATAGGTGTTGTCCTTGATGGCAACTTACTAAGATGACAGATCACAGTTCAGGCTCATAGAATGAAGAAAAAGAGATATACGCAGGTTCCCCTTGATAAAGCCGCGTATACACGCGTGTTAGCCGACCAAAAGGTGCATATACGTATACACGCACTTTCATGCAAGGGAAGGCGCGTACATTGGGTTTTGGTCCGTGTTATTTGGACCATGGTATTGTGATCCATTGTATTGGAACAAGGTATCTTGTCCGACATATTGACCCCAGGTATTTGATCCAAGGCATTGGTTCTAAGTGGTTTTGGACCATGGTATTGAGTAAGGCTTAAGACTATAAAAGGAGGATAAGATCCTTAGGCAAAGGCACTGAGAAAGTCTTGAATATCTGATAAAGTATGAGATCTAGTATGCGGGTTAAGGGTTCATAATGCTTTGCTTGATCTGAGCTAACGAGGAATCTCAGCGGTTGATGGAGAACAAGACCTAAGGATAGATCGAGATCTAATGGCGTGGAATGAATCATCTCTATACTGTTTGATCACGCTTATTCTAGATCTATATACTGACGCATGTAATGTTCTGTAAATATTATGATATGGGTATAACTCAAGCTTGGAATAGTTGTGTTAGCTCCTGGTGCAGCAGGTATTCATTTTTCATGATTGGCATTTCACAGGCCAAATATGTCGAACTTTTCTTGCTGCAATGCTCCATATTTGCTCAAACAGTCTCCAAATGAAGAAGGCTACTTCAAGATTTATTCAACTGCCTTCAAATTTTGTAAAGTTTTCCTGGTATCGCTACTTTTGTTGAAGGGAGGTCCAAACAGTTTAATCTTGGTCTCCCTAGGTTTAAATTTCATGTTTTAGAATATAGAGATTGTAAGTCTGTCCAAACAGTTTAATCTTGGCAGACTCTTAGATAGGTAGAGAAACAAGAGAGTCCAACAGTTTAATCTGGGCTCTGGAAGAAATAAGGGTAGTATGTAGATAGGAAACATCAAAAGAAAAATGTATGATGGGTTTGCAAGTCTAAGTGCACCCCCAAGCAAAAGAAGAAAAAATGTTAGGAAGTAGGCTGGGTAGGTAGTTCTGAGGCTGTTGAATTGCTGACAAGTTCCAAGTTTGCAGGTATCATATCATGCAGAACATAATCAGCAAAGTTTTGTAAGCAAAAGGCTCAAATGAGGTATAACTAACTCCCCTTCGCTGCTTTCCCCCAATCATTAACTAACATCCCTAAAAAAGAGGTCAAGATCTGCTTGACACCTCTTTAGTTCACCATCTTCATCACTCTGGTTGAGTAAAGATCTGCTTTGCTCAAAGTTGTTCCATATCTTCTCCCGAAATATGGTCCTTTCCCCCTGTGACAGCCTAAGTTCCCCCGAACTTAGCACTTTCTTACCACCTCCACATTAACCCCTAACATTATTATATAGCTCCCTATGTTTCACGTCCTCGTATTAATATTAAGTAAATTCCCCTATGTAATATTCCCTCCCCCTAGTTGAAAAATAACCATAGCAAGTCCCAGGAATTGTTTAGTTTATCAGAAACTAAGAAAGAACCCAACCTCCGAAACCACCTTCCACATACTACGGACTCCTTCCTAAGTATAAAACTCCCCTGAAGTACTCGGACCCCTTCCGAAACTTCAAAGGCCCTTCACACCCACTTACTTACCTTTCTCCCCCCTCAAAGCCATTTTCGCATCGCAACCTCACCTTCTCACTTTCATGCAAATCCTTGCCCACCCGTTCCCCGCCGATGCGACATTGCGAAATCAGCGATCGGCGATCGCAAGCGCCGAGTGTCCAATGTGTTCACCCCTCCGTCTCCCCCGATGTGGTATCACGATATCGCATATCGACAATCGCAAGCACCACACGCCCAACCCAATGATCCCCCTCTTTCCCCGCTGACACGATATCGCTATATCGCAGCGGAGTCTCTTCACCACAGTCCACCAGTACCCCACCATGCCGCGCTGTACCAGGGACCTACTGATGACTTCATCCGCCGTACAGCTGACGCAGTGCTTACGTCAGCAGCCAGAAAAGCCAAAAAAGCTTCACGCAAGAAGAAAAGTCGCACTTCGGAGCTCCATATCAATAAACAGAGGCAGTTTTCGATGCGCGAATAGCGCGAAGCGCTATTCACGCATCGCTACGGGAAATAGGCCATTTCGAGGAATCTTCAGGGAATCTTTGAATTATCGAGCCCACTGCGCACCGAAAAAGCCTGAAGTCACCCAAACGTGCCAAAGGATCCGGTTCAAAGACAGCAGCAGATCATTCACAGAGTTCAAAGTGTATCAGATCAAATCAGCAGGCTTCAAGCGTGTCAAAGAGTATCAGTCGACGACGGAAATCATCAATGTAGCGGCAAAGTGTATCAGAGAATATCTTGAGCAGCGGCCCAAAGCAAGAGAAATTGAATACCTTTCAGCAGATTCATAGGAAGAGAGCAAAATCACTTAAAGCTCTCAAATCATAATAATTGCACATTCAATTTGCACCAAGGCCAAACTGAAACCCCAAAGCGCATTCACTTCAGCAGCAACGCATCTGGTCCCCAAGGGCCACCTCGTCACCTATTCTAATTCAGCTACCCCCAGCGCAGCCAAAAAGATTTACCTGCATTTATTTCCAGTAGCATTTAGATTCTTTTGAAGAGTTCTAAGCAGACCTGTCACGGTCATTTATAATGATGTCTTCCTGATATTTTATTTATAAATACCACCCGAAGCGATATTGTAAAGGGTTGGTTGGTTTGTAGTAGTAGTTGTTGGTCAGTTTCTTTCCAGCAATTTTCTCTAAGTAAAGACTCGCACTGTAACTGTCATATTTTTCATAATCAAATATTGTTGAAAGCATGGATTGTGAAACAACTTGCTATTTTCTCTGGGCCAAGGAATGATTATGGAATTCTTGTGTCTCTGCATGATCCAATAAGTGTTCTAGCTCCCTGCTTATTTTATGTTTTTATCATCTTTCCGCCATTCTAAGTTGCAGGAAAAAAGAATAGCTTAAGATTTGTTTAAGTACACCTTAAGTTCAATTTCTACACTTTTTGATGTTTTCTTCTGAAACGGTAATGAGCTAGAATTCTTAACTGCTCTAGTTTACCCTGTTTCGTTCGTATATGGGTGCATGTCTTTGGAATTCTTAACTGCTCTGGGATCCCACTCATCCATTTCTTCCCTCTGTCAGCATGATGAAATGATTCTCTTTTGCCTTTCATCCCTGATGTTCATTCCGTACTTTCAGCAGCCTGAATGTTGTATCCTGCGTGGCTATCCTGCTCCGTATCCCCTTGTGACCAAGAAAACGCTCGCATGCCTCAATTTGTGACTCCATGCCCAATGGTTCAGAACCTATAACACCTTACTGTGCCTCTTTACTCGAGAATCCTACCTTCCTCCCAATCACAGTCAACATTCCCTTGAAGTCAGAAAGCTAGCCTAAAATCATCAACTAAGGTTGAATCTAGATCGACTGAGGTTGAATCTAAAGGAGAGAGCCCTCTCCGATTGCAGGTGGGCTAGAACCTGTAATCAGGAGATTGGTTTGTGGTTACCTCGGCCGTATCCCTAATAGGAGCCTAGGGACAACCTGAGTGATAACACATTCATCAAAACCTCCTCTGAGTGTGAAGAAGTGCATGTTCTGAGGATAAGTTTTTGACAAATATCTGGACCCTTCTCTAAATGCATGAGAAGGGTTAAAATACTACTTCCTAATTCTAATAATAGTGCTTTTACAAAATTTTAGGATACGGTTCTCAAATGATCGTCATTCTTCTAATATAAATAAAAAGAAACAACAAATTACTAAAAATAAGCTACTTCTGAATTTGGTCTTTAAAACTGCAAGTGTTCATCATGGATTTGAGAAGAGTTGGTTGGCCGACTTCTGCACTGAGCTGGGCTGCAAAAACAGAATCTATGAGAGCTGGCACTACTTTCTCGGTTGAGTTTATGATGCATTTCACAGTCATCCATTGACTGTGTGGCTTGACTAAGTATGCCCAATAGCACTCCCAATTCAACCTTTTCAATGCCTGGATCACTTTTCCCTTTTCCTGCGCCTTGTGTTTCCATTCTGCCTCTATTCATGACTTGTTTGGTAGGTATCCCGGGGTGGTTTCTGTGATTAAGTTGGCTTTGTGTAAATTTTCATTTACACAGTCTATAAGAACGCTCGCTTGTGTCGCCGCTGCCTCTACCGCCTATTCTGCCTGCCTTATTTGATCGTCCCATTTGTTAAAGAGCAATTCTTTATGGCTTTCATTTATTCTGGGTGCATTTGCTCTCTTCCCTTCCTCTCCATCCTGCCAAGCTAGATACTCTGTCACTCATCTGTCAACCTGGTCATAGTCACTTCGCAAGTCTGTCACTTGATTGGTGAGTTTGTCGCTCAGCTCGCAATAGTGACTCCACTGCGATATTTTACGTCCCAACTCTTCCTGTTGCTGTAGAATTTGCTCATTTAAGCTAGTAGACTCTGAAACGAATTTGGGCAAGCTTGGGCTCATCCTTGTGTATTTCTTGTAAAGCTTGCAACTACTTTCATTTTTCGTCTAGGCTTTTCTGATAGCTTATCTGCATTTGCTGAAAGTCTTCTTGTAGTTTCTCGAGTTGTTTAGACACTTCATTACTGGCATTGGCTTGTTGTAGCTGTTGTTGTAGTAGTTGTATTTGGTTTTCTTGCTCCCTCAACAGTGGCTAAACTTCCGACACTTTTTCGATAGTCACAGAAGCATATGCTCCTGCGATTTGAGACAACTTCGTGAGATTTTCTGTCGGGTTTTTGTTAGGGTCTTTCCATAAGACGTCTAAATATTCAGCATCCTGTGACAGCGTATTCTCCATTTTTCTCTTCTTTCTTTGTCTCCTCACCACTGCTTTATGTTGGGGACTATAGAATACATCCAGTGGGGGAATTTCCTCTACACTAAGTAGAAGCTCAGAAGGCGGAGCGATATGACTGTGCTCCGTTTCTGAGACACTACCGACCATGGTTGAAACCATTTCCTCTACTACCTATGCATCGCTCACAGGTGTTCTTGGGACTTGCCCTTCAAGGCTCATTAGCTCGTTGAATTTTTCCCATTCTTTATCGAGCTCTATCGTGACGAGTGGCGATTTAATGACGGGAGGAGGGACATCTCTTGGTGGGGAGGCACTAACTTGCAGTTGCGACATTACACTCAACTGAGCTGTATCTTTGGTTATTTCTTCAACTTTTCCTTGGTCGCTTGCAGACTTTTTAGACCATTCAGGTGTTCCTTGGGCAGCGTCATATTTGGATTTGGAAGTACTAGAGTTTCCACTGAGGCTGACACTGGGAGTAGGCTCTCTCGCGAGTAGTCGCAGCTTTTCTAGGGGAACACTGGCTAGCCTTCTTTCTCTGAATAACAAAAATCTTTGGAAGTCATCTAGGGAAAACCTCGACCGAGCTTCTCGCAAAACTTCCTAGAATGAACTTTTATTTTGAAACAAGTCATCAAATAAATCTTTCTTTCTGGCGAACACTTTTATTCTGACACTTATAGTGAAATCATGGGCAACATTATTTAGGTCAAAAGGTCGAGCGGGGAATTTAAATAATTGTAGAGACGTCACATTCTCTACTTCGGCAAAAGCATGTCCTACATCGAACAATGAGAAGGCCCCACAAGCTACAGGAAATTGAGGCCATATGGCCTTCTTCTTTTCTTTTAGTTCTTTGGTTAGGCCGCCTTCTGAGCAAGTCTGATAGGCAATTTCCCTAGCCAAAAGCTTGTCGGGGACATACAAAGGTAGGACATGTCGAGGTACAGTGCTCCCAAAAGCTCTAATATAAGTGAACCATTCTTCCCTGAACCATCTTGTGATGGGGATGATGTCTATTTGCGCTTCGGGTGAGCACCTCGGCGGTTCTTCACCATACATCATCCTATATAGGGGTAAGATGAGCCCGTCAAAAATCTGATAGAAGTGAGGGGCAAACTGTGAATCCCGTAATAATTGTGATAAACATGAATAGGTGACGGGCCCTGGGTAGTCCATTTCCAACCCATAGTTGGGAATTTAGATACATAGCAAATAGAATCCATAATGTAAGCAAACAGATAAAAAGGCGGATAGACCCTTTGTGACAAGGATCTCTTAGACCGGTAGTTCATAACAACAGTGTATAGATTATCAGAAAATATTTTGGCCCAATCCACGAGATTGACGTTTGTGGCAGCGTCTATGAGTGGTAGCCATTCAGGCGAAAACTTATTTATGTTTGGCATCCCAAACAACCTGCAAAGCATGGCTACAACAAAACAATATGGAGAGGTGAGGGAACCAGTGTTGCACATACCATTTTTGTCCCTTTTTAGTGGCTCCTCTCTTCTGGTCCATTCTTTAGTAGTTTTTGCCAGGTTTGGGTTCTTTGCTGTAAATTTCTTGACAAATTGCGTGTTGTAGGTCGTCTGAGGCTCAGGAAGATGATACATAAGCTTTAAGTCTTGCGCGGTGAATGATCCTATGAGCCCATGCCCTTGAGCCTTGAATTGTCTGCCTTGTAACTCTACATTGTCAAGTATCCATCTGATCATATCTGTATACGGCAAAATCTTGGGTCTAGCTGCTATTCGATGAAGAAATGAACATGCCAGATCTTCTAAGGATGCCTCGGAAGAGTTTTGTGATCCCGCGGCACTATCAACCTTCATTACTCTAGGATTTGCCTCCTCTAGCAGCCTATACATGCCTTCCCAGGTCGAAATTCCTGCGTCCCTGTTGCATGCAGTGTCTGTGTACAAGGGCGCCATCTCCTTTGCCTTTTCCTTCGTCTCGGAGCCTTGGGCTTTATGTTTCTTTCCCATTTGCTCCTGCGTTCGGCTTTTGAATCTTCTTATCTCTTAGTCCCTGCAGATTTACTAGCGAAGTGGAAATGACTGATTGAGAAAGGTGATGGGAGAGTTTTAAATGCAACAGATATACCAAATATGCCACCTTACGTGAGATAATTCTTTAGCAAAGCACACATCTTTACTTCATTAAATAACTGACAACTAATCCACTTACTATCATTAAAAGCGCATGATTTGGGTTAGATTATGGTAAGTGGCTTTTCTTTGAATAGTGTGCCTGAAGGATTCACGATTAAACGATTCATGATTTACTTACGTTACATTGACTATCGTGCCATTGCAAGGCATGCTAATCGCAAATCGCCAGATCGCAGACTATGCCATCGCGACAGTTGCAATATCGCATGTCGCAACATCGCGGGTCGCAGGAGTTTGATGTTTGTTAAGTATTTCCATTTATTTCTGCGATGTGCGATCTTGCGATCGGTGTTATCGCAGATCGGCAGATTTTGAGGTTTTTCCTTATGAACGTTACTTACTGCGATGCGACGTTAGGCTTAACGTGGGGGGGGGGGGGCTTGCGCATTAATGCAATTTTTTAAAGACCTTTACCTTATCGTAGACTTAGGTTAAAAATATTCGAAAGACCTATCTAAGCTTATGATGGTAGCTTTATTTTGACGAAGGAAAATTTGATTTTTCTCAAAATTAAACTAGGGGTCCCCATTCATTTAGCATTTTGGACAAATACTTAAATGGAAAAAAAGGGGGGTTGTTGCTGGCCACAACAATTGGCGATTCACTTGGGAGGACCCGTTATCTCTAACTTTCTTTTGATGTTTTCCAAACTTCTAAAAGTAAAAAAAAAAATTCTCATAAAACTTAAACTTTATTATAGAAAGATAAAAATATTATACTTCAAACTATCAATGATATTTCGTTTCAACTCTTTTCTATTTACTTGTATTCTTAGCTTGTTCTTGCATTTACACCAGCCCTTACTTGGTCTTAAAATAAAAATTAAAATAAAGTCTTCCCTGTATAGCAGTCCTTTTCAAATATGCTTCTTTGTCGCAGGTAGAGCCTCTCTACCAGTAGGCATCCATAGCCTCGAAACGGTTACCTATTAACCAGTAATGATCCTTTATCCTGCCTAAGTGTTTATAACTATTCAGAGAAAAACCCATTTTGACACTTTTTCTTTTTTATTTCTCTAAATAACAATGTCTTGGTTTGGTGGCCAAATTATGACACAGTCACTCACTTGATTTATACTTTTGCCGAACAAGCTGGCTCATGATGAGACCCCTTGTCTTTTGATTGCAACAATCTTGAGTCGTTGCCCTGTTTTGGTGGACAGTTTTGGCAAAGTCAGCAAGTTATAATATCTATGATGATGATAAGTCGGCTCGTGATGAGACCTCTTATTCTTTGAGATATAGTGTTTTCCTTGGATTGTTTCCCTGAATGTTGCGATTTCCTTTAGCAGGGAGGAAGTCAATTCTCTTTCCTTAAGAAAGTTCTGGATGACAATAATAAAGCTTCTTTGGTAATCGTTGTTTCTACAGGGACTCCTCATCTTGTCATTGATGCCTTTCATTGTACTGACGTAAAACAATTGCTTCGCTGAGATTACTTTCTTCAATTTTTTGGAGTTGAAACTAATATCATATCTGGATTAAAGTTCTATTGATAATAAAGATCAAGTTTCAAAGAAAAATATTTGTCATTCATAGAAGCAGAAGTTCAAGATATCGATAGAGAAAAAAGGTGTCTTTCGTAAACATCGAATTCTGTTGACCAAAGCAAACTTTATCTACGGAGAAAAATACTTGACGAAATGAGAAGAAGAAATTCCCTAGGGTTGTGTAGACAATAGGGATGATCTTATTTTCTTATTTTGACTATCAACTACTCAAAAATAAACCTAACTACCTAACTAAACTACTCCTACTCCTACTCTAATTATATACAAAAATTTGACTAGGTGAAATGATATTTCCAATGGTGCCACCTTCTCATTTTTTTTTCTACACGTATGCAACTTTACAACGTTAATGTTAAGAACGGAACTTTTCTTGGACTATTAACGTTGGATGCGGAATAAGAATGCATAACTTCAGTTGAAATTTTGCCCGAAATTTCTTTCTCGCAAAAACTTCTTTCCAACTGGATATCTATTGGATCATAAAAATAAGGATGAATTTCTATTATATCTTGATGATCTTGTAATAGAGGAAGTTCTGTACTCCCTTGACATAGTTTAGCTTTCCACAATGGTAGCTCGTCTTTTGGATGTTCTTTGATAAGGTGTTGGTCATACCAGAATAATCTATCAAAAAACTGAAAATTTAAAACGCAATCCGATTTTGTACAAAATGAGTGCAAGTGGGAACAATAATAAAAAAAGTTTTTTGTACAATAAAGTTACAGCACAACTGGGATAAGCTTGTAAAATTATGTTGTTCACCAGAACTGGCCAGTTCATGTGAAACAGAAGATAAATTATGATTGTGAACAGGCATGGGGGTTTCTTCATGGTATGAATCATAGATCGGAATATCGTCTTGGTCAGCAAAATCAGGCGAATGATCTTTGGCCTCGAAATGAGGATTGAATGATATGTTTTCCGAATTAGAGTATCTCTCATTTTTTGAGCTTTGATGAGTTACATGAGACAAATCAATAACATCGTCGTTGGCAAAGTAACCATCATAACTAATTTTACCAGTTTCCCTAGATCTTTCCTTTTGGTCATATATTTTCAGACAAGGAGATTCAAGTGTTCCTTGCTTGGAAACAATCAAGGGATGTTCTATAGCTATCTCCTTATTTTGAAAATCTAACGATGACTTATTTGAATTATCCTCTGTGTTTTTTGAACTATCTTTAATGTTGAGAGGGGAAAAGTTATCATCATTAAAAACATCAGGGTAAAGAGAGAAGTGTGATTCTGAAGCAACGCATTTAAAACTATCATTATGAAAAAATATTCGTTCATTAGATTCAACATAGGCATCGGGTTTTAGATCATACCATTGTGTACTGATACTTCCTAAAAGAAAAATAGTTTCCTGTTCTAACCTTGGCGTCTCCATTTGTTGACTTGCAACGAGATCATCTGACCTTGTATCAAAGTCATCTCCTGGTTCCAAGGCAGGCTTCCTTCCAACGTCCTCGCTTTTGTTTTTTTGTATTAGAGTATGGATAACTCCTAGGCTTTGGGGGCCTTCTTCTTTATGAGCGATTTGTATATTCAAATTGGAATTCTCGTTCATATTAGAAAGAAAAGAGACAAAACTCGAACTAATTTCTGCTTGATCAGATATAGGAGGCAGGGAATGTTCAGCATAATCTAAAGATTCTTCCTTTATGAGTTTGCTTTCAAGATCGTATTTTAGACAATCAAGATGAAATCACATATTAAAATCCCAAATAGATTCATCTTTTTTCCGGAGATAATCAATTTCATCGTATACCTGGTCATAGTCATAACAATCAAATTCAAGAACAAAAATCTTGGCAAATTGGTCCCAGCTGTGAATTGATGCAACTGGGAGGTTTCTACACCATTTTCTAGCTTCCGCCGTGAGTGTAAGAGTAAAAATTCTGCATAAAATGCCTTCCTCAATTCTTGGAATATCTTAACTTGAAATTATTTGAATAAACTGAAGAGCATGATTAAAAGTAGAAGAGTTATTATTACCATTGAATTTTACCCGAGACAAGAGTCTTACCACTTCAAGTGGAGTGTTGGAAGAGGTAGGAACATGGATGCAACTCCAAATGGGAAGTTTGTGAGCAGCCGTCCAGATTCGAATGTTTATGATTTGAAAATCATTCCAACCGAAACTATGTTCAGGCCCTCCTTCTAGCGCCAAATATGTTGAGGCCCCGAAAATCGGGTCGACAACAAGGGGGATACCCACCCGGTCCGGACCTTGGTTGGAGCTCCTTATCCGTTTGGTATAGCGGGTCCGACTGGGGATAACGGGACTAGTTTCCTGATCTTGGGTGTGTGTGTGTGTGTAGAGTTGAACTATGCTGATCTAAGAGTATTTTTAAAGCTAATCTAATTCAGATTCTTTAACTTTACTCTATGCTATTGTAATCTAGTGAGAAAAAAAACATCAAATCTATCCTAACCCGGGATTGTATATCTTCCATTATGCGATCTAAAAAGATTTCGAATAATAACTGGTAATAAAGATCATTCAACCATTATAAGAATAGAAATCATTAAAGATAAACCACTTTTCATAAGTAGTTAGGCAAAACAGTTGTGAACAGCATATCGCATAATAAGTCATTCATATGTCAAACATAAACAATATGACTCCACCGTACAAAAGTGCCAAATTATAACCCATACATTCATGCAGTAACATATAAACAACTGAAACTGTAAATCAGTTAAAGAATATGAGCAGGAATTTCCAAGAGATAAAAGTACCATTTATGACTAGTTCTACCCATAAGCTACAAGCAAAAACAATCTATCTCTACTTGTTCTAAAATCTACCAAGAGAAAAAAAGTGCAACATTAGTAGCAAATATCAAAATGCAAGTAAAAATAAGTCTCGATCCCTCCATTCATAAAAACCTCCTCTAAGGGTGCAGAAGTGCATGTTCTGAGGATAAGTTTTTGACAAATCTCTGGACCCTTCTCTAAATGCATGAGAAGGGTTAAAATACTACTTCCTAATTCTAATAATAGTGTTTTTACAAAATTTTAAGATACGGTTCTCAAATGACCGTCCTTTTTCTAATCTAAATAAAAAGAAACAACAAATTACTAAAAATAAGCTACTTCTGAATTTGGTCCTTAAAACTGCAAGTGTTCATCATGGATTTGAGAAGAGTCGACTGGCTGACTTCTGCGCTGAGCTGGGCAGCGAAAATAGAATCCATCAAAGCTGGCACTACTTTCTCGGCTGAGTTTATGATGCATTTCACAGTCATCCATTCACTGTGTTGCTTGACTAAGTATGCCCAATAGAACTCCCAATTCAACCTGTTCAATGGCTGGATCGCTTTTCCCTTTTCCTGCGCCTTCTGTTTCCATTTTTCCTCTATTCCTGACTTGTTTGGTAGGTATCCCGGGGTGGTTTCTATGATTAAGTTGGCTCTGTGTAAATTTTCATTTACACAGTCTATAAGAACGCTCGCCTGTGTCGTTGCTGCCTTTGCCGCCTGTTCTGCCTGCCTTATTTGATTGTCCCATTTGTTAAAGAGAAATTCTTTATGGCTTTCGTTTATTCTGGGTGCATTTGCTCTCTTCCCTTCCTCTCCATCCTACCAAGCTAGATACTCTGTCACTCATCTGTCAACCTGGTCGTAGTCACTTTGCAAGTCTGTGACTTGATTGGTGAGTTTGTCGCTCAGCTCGCAATAGTGAATCCATTGCGATATTTTACGTCCCAACTCTTCTTGTTGCTGCAGAAGTTGCTCATTTAAGCTAGTAGAATCTGAAACGAATTCGGCAAGCTTGGGCTTGTCCTTGTGTATTTCTTGTAAAGCTTGCAACTCCTTTCCTTTTTCGTCTAGGCTTTTCTGATAGCTTATCTGCATTTGCTGAAAGTCTTCTTCTAGTTTCTCGAGTTGTTTGGATGCTTCATTACTGGCATTGGCTCGTTGTAGCTGTTGTTGTAGTAGCTGTATTTGGTTTTCTTGCTCCCTCAATAGTTGCTGAACTTCCGACGCTTTGTCGATAGTCACAGAAGCATATGCTCCTGCGATTTGAGACAACTTCGTGAGATTTTCTATCACGTTGTTGTTAGGGTCTTTCCATAAGACGTCTAAATGTTCAGCGTCCTGTGACAGTGTATTCTCCAGCTTTCTCTTCTTTCTCTATCTCCTCACCACTGCTTTATGTTGGGGACTATAGAATACATCCAGTGGGGGAATTTCATATACACTAAGTAGAAGCTCAGAAGGTGGAGCGATATGACTGTGCTCCATTTCTGAGACACTACTGACCATGGTTGAAACCATTTCCTGTGCTACCTGTGCATCGCTCACAGGTGTTCTTGGGAGTTGCCCTTCAAGGCTGATTAGATCATTGAAGTTTTCCCATTCTTTATCGAGCTCTGTCGTGACGAGTGGCGATTTAATGACGGGAGGAGGGACATCTCTTAGTGGGGAGGCGATAACTTGCAGTTGCGACATTGCACTCGACTGAGATGTATCTTTGGCTGTTTCTTTGCCTTTTCCTTGGTCGCTTGCAGACTTTTTAGAATGTTCAGGTGTTCCTTGGGCAGTGTCAGATTTGGATTTCGAAGTACTGGAGTTTCCGCTAAGGCTGACACTAGGAGTAGGCTCTCTGGCGAGCAGTTGCAACTTTTATAGGGGAACACTGGCTAGCCTTCTTTCTCTGAATAGCAAAAATCTTTGGAAGTCATCTGGGGGTAACCTCGACCGAGCTTCTCGCAAAACTTCCTAGAATGAACTTTTATTTTGAAACAAGTCATCAAATAAATCTTTCTTTCCGTCGAACACTTTTATTCTGACACTTATAGTGAAATCATGGGCAACATTATTTAGGTCAAAAGGTCGAGTGGGGAATTTAAATAATTGTAGAGATGTCACATTCGCTACTTCGACAAAGGCATGTCCTACATCGAACAATGAGAAGGCCCCACAAGCTACAGGAAACTGAGGCCATATGGCCTTCTTTTTGTATTTTAGGTCTTTGTTCAGGCCGCCTTCTGAACAGGTTTG
>APFE031229251.1:46935-67392 GCA_000404065.3 Pinus taeda | reverse complement strand
GACAGTTCGTCAAACAAGTGAAAAGGAAGCAAGACATGTAGAAGAAACACATAAGATGACTTTTCGTGTTTTCACACATGCATGTTACTGAGGACAGGATGATATGAAAATGACTATCAGTCTTGCAAAATCAACTAAGAGGTGTACATCGAAATATGTTCTTTACTTACAATACTTACCCTCAACATGATCATGCATCTGATAGAGTTTGCATGTGGTCTTGATATTTCCCATTACTTGGTTCCTTGGTCCTTCTCCTCAACTCCTTGCAAGCAATTTCATCATGTCACCTTTTCCTGTAGTCACTGAGAGGTAGATCTGCACAACTTCATTAGATAGTGACTATTGCTGGAATGAGGCCCCGGGAGGCCCATCTGCATAGTTTCTACATGCAAGGAAGACAGGGAAGATTGGACAACATTGTTCAGTTTTGAGGCTCATGGCACTGCTGCAGAACAGGGGTCCTCGAACGACACCTCTATGAAATTTCTGAGTGTGATGTAGCTAGACTTCTCTGCACATTTTTGAAGATTAGTATTGGTTGGTGTTTTTGTGGGTTGTGAGGTTTCAGCATGCAAGGGAAGTTGGTGTCTCTGTGCACTATGGGGTTTCAGCAGGCAAGGGAGGAAGCTTGATGGTTGCAGAAACAAAGAGCATAGTTCTGATAAGCTAGACGAGGCTAGGTTTCTCAGTAAAATTGCTAGGTGTGAGACCAGTGAAACATATGTAAACATTGATAAGACTTGATTATGATCACACACAAACACTTAGTGACACAACACAGACAATCCAAAGTGCATAAGACATACTTTTCTTGATGCAACAAACTTCATGAAAAGAGTGCATGAAGTGAGCATGAAACATGTCTGTGTGATGACAATCACTCATACACACACAATTCCCTTGAAGCAAGAAAACATTCCATTTGCATGACAAACAACAACCCCCATGCCCAAATATGACACATGCTACATGAAGATGAGAACATAGAGAACCCTTAAGATCAAGGAGGGAGGCTTGAAATCATCAACTTACCAACAAGTGGCCAAGGATAATCCATCGTAGGATCTGAGGTAGGCTCTGAAATTTGAGTGTGAGCCAAAATTTTGGAGGGTGGTTGTAGCTGCTACAACAAGAAGAGTATGTAAACAAAGAGATATGTCCAAAATATGGGCATGACAGGAAGCATAATTAAAAAAATGTGTAAATCACATGGTCCTCCTCATAACATATTAAGGCACATACCTAAAATCCCAAAGATTCAAAGGCTATTTCATTCTAAATAATTTGTTATGTTGTAGGGATGGCATACCTAACACCTAAGTGAGTTAGGAGTTATGTGAATCTTAATAGATTCAATAGCCATGAAGCATATAGAGGATACATGGATTGAAAAATTCAACAATGAAGTACTAAGTCTACAACTTAGCATAGACATGAATTGCATCAACCTCTATTTTCTTCTACAAAGTACTTTCTTAGTCTCTTTGATCACTCTCCCAGTTGTCCTTTTTATTTGGGCCCTTTAACCCTTCCTCACCTCCAAGCTCATAAGTCATTCTATCAAGAATGTCTTCCATAGCAGGGCTCAGTTTAGAGGGGAGATATTTCATAGACTTTATCTCAAGTTATACACAACTGTAGTATCCCATTCCCTCATGTACTACAACTAGCATGGCTCTAAGGGAATCTTATGTGATTTGAATGACTGCATATAATTTGATACAAATATTTGATATTTTTTCTTGTATCAAGTTAACATTTTCTTTGGGCTACATCATTTGTTATACCCCCTCCACATTTATTTTCACCATGAAGAAAATTTCTTGGACGATGAAAGTGTTGATGACGCTAGATGATGCCAACATAGATGGGGTCTCCTCGATGTGAAGTCCCAATTAGACCTCACATCATTTGGAGTAGGAGCCCCAGCTAGAGTATCAACTCAACCACCATAACTTAAGATTCACCTTGGTTTCAATGGAAAACATAAGAGATTACATACATAAACCTTGAATAAGCAGGTAAAGTGGCATTTTGGAACACTGATTGTAATGTTTAAAAGGAGACTTTCATGAGTGGGAGAAAAGAGTGAGTCTCTGGAAGGAATTAATAGTACTAACCTAAGAGAGACACTAGAGATCATAAAAAGATTCGTTAGTAAAATAATTCACACAACGATTTTTTAAAGCAAATACAACACAAATTAAACTAGATGAATACTAAATCTATTGAAATAGTTCAATATCTTTAGTACATATGAACACAACAAATACCATAAACATTCCAAGAATAATCCTAAAACATTTTCGATACATGCATGAAAATGTGTTGTCTCATTGAATTTTAATTGGGTGAAAGATCCAAGTACACAATTACAATGATGAGGAACTACTTCTAGTAGTGGAACATTAAGTCACTTCTTACTTCTCCAAAGAATAGCTTTCTCTCCTATGCTAAGTAGAGAAACCAAGAGTAGCTCTCCAAAGCTTAAACCTCTAAACTCCCCTTTCTTGAGTTATGAGGTTGCTTTCATAACAAGGGGAATGGAATTTCATATCCCCGTGACTCTTGAGTCACACTCATGGCTATTGGACTTGTATTAAAACCTTTGGACTTTTATGCAACTCTCAACTTCTAAATGACTCTTGGACTTCTCTTAAAGACATTTTTTCCATATATGACTAAGTGACTTTTCATATTTCACATATGACTCTTGGACTTCCAGACATTATATTTTTTCCTCTTCTTGGGAATATGCCATTACATTCCACATGATGATGTGGCATGACACATGGAAAAATTTGACATAGAGATGATAATTGTACAAGTTACAACTTGATAATAATGAAATAGAGCTCATAATGAGGTAGAAATGCCAAGTTGTCTTCCTTGCTGGTTTATCTTCAATCTTCATCATATATTTATCTATGCTTCATCTTCATGAAGTATCTACTTTTTTCTTCTCCTTCACCCTCCAAATTATATCTGATCAACATCAGAATTCTATGGACCATCACGCAATGTATTATTTTTGTCTCAGTCTATGCTTTGCTTCTTGTCCCCATGGTAGCTTTCTTTTATTAATATTTTCTACATGTATTTATTTATGTTTTCTCCCTGATATCTACTTTGAGCATCACCTTGTTTTTCTAGGAGGGTACTCCTTCCAATAAAAATCATCGATGACAAGGAAAAAGGAGCCTTAAAATCAACTATTTTATCCCTATGTAGCTCATGGAATGATTCATTTATGATAGGCCTATGAGAGAGTTAAAAGAAGGAAGCTTTATTAGGATGGCACAATCAAACTTATAAGTTGCTTGGGAAGGTTCCATTGTTATCTTCTACTATGTCATATAATATGAGGAGGAGCTCTCCTTAGTCTAGCACAGGGGGGGAATCTGAAGGGACAAGGTGGGAAGGATTCATGCTTCAAGGTTTTCCATACAACCCAAAGAAGAAAGAGGAAGACTTGAAAGCGTAGTTTGACTAGTCAAGGGTGAGAGGAGACCTATTTTAGCCTTCCCTACTATCTCATGAGCTAAGGAGGAAGGATTAAAAAATATTGAGCACATAGCACATTAGGGAAGAGGGAAGGTGAAAGCTTCATGCTACTAGACTATACTATGCGCTGAGAGGAAGAGTATCCCTAAGGAAAGTGCACCTTACCTGGTCAAAGGTAGAGAGGAGTCTTTCTTCATCTTTCCATACTATGGCATGTGCTCTAAAGGAACAAGAAAAGAAATGTTTGGGCATAAAGTGCATTGGAGAAGGAATAAGGGTGAAGGCTTCAGCCTCTAGGACTGCACCATGTTCTCAAAGGGAGGTGGCTTGAAAGACAATGCCACTTTCTTTCATAAGGCGTCATTGTTTCTTTGGAGTGCACTTTTCATCCCAGGTTAGCGTAGTTTGACCCAAAAGTCTGTGCTTGACCATTTGGAGTGTGCTCTTCATTAAGGGAGGCCATAGGAAGGAAACCACTTTTCCTAGGAGGGTTTTCACTACATTGTGAGGATAGGAGGGTATTTGGGTGAAAGCATGAATATGGGTTACACTTTTGGGCCAAACGTGGCAATGATATTTCAACTTTTTCTTCTTTTATTGAATTGAAGCCCTCAAAATTCATGAAAGCACTGTGAATTTTGATTCAGAGTAAAAATACAAATTGTGGAGAATTATGTTGTTGTCATAATGATATTTTTTGAAAAAATATTTAGTGTCATATAATATGTCAATTTTCCATTAAATGAAATGCTTGTTCGTGAAAATTTTGACATATATTAAGACGTATTTGTGTGTTCACATTAAATAACTTAGTCTAAAAATTGTAATTTAAAAAAATTATGTTGATGAGCATGATGTACATGGAGAGAGCTAAGTTTTTTATATTAAAAATCGAATTTTTATGTAAAATTATATTTTTATTATTTTTTGAAGTTGGCAAAGAAATACTTAAATTTCATTTGGTAGACACATGTCCTCGCGTAACGTTTTTTCAACTATTTAAATAAATTGAAAGAGAAAGGTACACTTTTGAAGAGGACTCATAAACGAAGATAGTGGTGTTTTTTGAATTTTTTGTTGTGTATATTTTATGATATTGATATTTTATTCAACCTCATTAAAACAGTTCAAAAAAAATTCAAGAATCATATTTAAAATAAATTAGATTAAAATATCATATTAATTTGAAAATTTCAAACTCATATGCCATTGCATAGAGGATTCCTTCATCAATGCTACGTGATCAACTCTGCAACCTAAGGAAAAATTTATCCATATGTTTGCTAGGGTACAAAATGGTGTTGTAGGAAATTAGCAAAAGGGGTGCTAAAATTATGGATTTTAGGACTTAAGAGGCTCGATCGAGCACTTAAAATACTCGTTCAATTTCTTGATTTCAAAATTCAAATAACTCAATAGAGGGTTTAAGAAACCCTCAATCGAGCCCTTACTGTGGTTCAATGAAGGCTCGATCTAGCTTTAAAGCTCGATGTAGCCTATAGCTCATTCTAGCTTTAAGGTTGTATGTAGCTTCAAGGCTAGATGTAGCATGAAGGCTTGATCGATCTTATAGCTCGATCAAGCTTTAAGGCTCAACCAATCCACTTTTTTTAGTTCCGTGCATAGGTTGTATTGGCAAGAAATTTCAAAAACATGGCTCAATTGAGCTCCTAGATAACCTCAAGTTACATTGTTTAGCCCCTCAAACAAATTGATTGAGTGCTTAACAAAATCTTGATCAAGCACTTAAAAAAAGCTCGATCGAGCCATCACTTTTTCCACTCAAATGCACCCTCTCTCGTCAAAAAGTGTAACCTAGCTTCATATTTTCACCCCTTTGCATTACATGCTTTGCCTCTAAAAGAGTGTGGAAGAGATCCATGTTGTTGGATGGGAGTGTTTTGTGTGTCATGTAAGGAATAGGTGACCAAACCTTAGTGTAGTGAGTCAGTATACATAAGAAGGATTAGGTGACTACCCTTGGGAGGTTCATAATGTGCAATATTTTGGAGGTGATATTGAGGAGGCCTTAGTGCACCATTCTTGGTGAGTAGGATTGCATCATTGTGTCCCATGAATATGATAATATCATTACTTGGAAAGAGGGATAATGCCTTCACAACTTGCATTGGGCCGAAGGATGAAGAAGGTCTCCAAAATGGTTAAGTGTGAGACCAACAGAGTAAAAGACAGAGTTGCATCCAAGCATAGATTAAACATGGATCACACACATAAAAACATCAATAGAATCTAGAAATATACACATGACTCATGGATAAAAATCATTCCTCGAAATAATAGCAAAGTGACACTTATTTCTAAGTACGATAGTTGAAATGACACATTACGACACTTAAAACAAAAGTTACGATAACTATGATGACTGTCATCACTTAGTAATTTATGAGGTTGTTAAAGAAACTACAAAGGTAACCATAAAACCACTTTGGAAGTTGGGATCTAGTCCTGCCAGCTTCAAAGAGGGATCTCTCTGTAAAATTTAGATTTCTATGTTTTTATATCTCAGGCTAGTTATGAAGTTTAAGGTTTGATTTTTGAATTGGTTTGTATTGTATGGTTGGTTGATGTCTAGATTACCATTGGGCTATGGAGTCTATTCCTTAAAGAATCGAGCAATTTTTGTATTTTGCATATAGATTTCACATAGAGAGGTAACCAAAATAATTGAATTTTTTAATTTTAAGTGAAATGAGTAAGAAGAAGACAAAAGAATTCAATTAAGCAAAGAGAAATTAAGAATTATTTTACTTGATCTTAGTTGAAAACATTGAAATTATTCATAGCCAGCATCGAAGTGCACATCTAAACAAATTATGCCCTTCAAATTTCTATTGAATAATTGAGATTAAGAAACAAATGTGTATGGTGAACAAAGAAATATGAACACATAAGAAGATAGAGGAACTTCACCAAAAATATGATAGAAGAATCCTCTGAAAGAGATTTTTGTATTACTGGTAAGTCCATTGAGGCTTTAAAAATATGTGATAGCTTTCTTCTGTACAAAAACCAACCCATAATACTTCCAAAAGAGAAGTATTTATAAGTTTATTTACAAAATATCCTGTAAAATTGATTAAGATATATTTTAGGAACTTCTAAAAAAAAATTTATCTAGTTGTTACAAAATATAGGAAAATTAAAACTGCTTAGATTGGTAGCCCTAGCTTTGTGGAACTGCTAAATACTTGGCCCTCGAATTTATGTTGAGTTGTTGGTCCTGTGTTGAAAATAAAATAACATTTTTACCCCAATAACTCGCATAATCTATCCCAACGTTCTTCACTTAAAATAAACATCTTAAGTAGTTTCTTGTAGACTTCGTCCACTTCAGTGTATTTGGAAATATTTGGCTTGGAAATAAAGATATACTAGATTTAAAGCTAGACCTCTAAATCATGTGCGAGCGATTCTAGAATTGATTTCCCTATTATGCTTCCCTTTACTCCTATAACATTAATATTGTCTTTGGCATTGGTCATCAATTTCTAGCTATAATCAGGCCATGTACCGAGCTTGTCATCTATCACTGGTACGCTGGGAAGTCCATTTTGTAGAGGACTTCCAATTTGTTAAAGAATCTCTCTACACCATTGTCCCAAACTCAAACTTTTTCTTCCAGCTGCCTAATTATGTTTCTCTTGGTTAGCACCTTTTCTACGTCTAGTATTGTCTTAGTCATGTCCTCGATTTCTAGTTCTTCTAGCTCATGTCTATTTTTGGAATTAAGGAATTTAATGAGCTTTGTAGCTTCACTTAGTTTATCACCCAACTCCTCTTTCATTTGTTCAATAGCTTCACTAGATTTCTCAATTAATTCCTTCTGCTCAAATATTATGTGTATAGATGGCCATATTTCTATCATGGCTTCATTTAGCTTTTTCCAGATGTTCTCCTTAACCTAGGCTAGGGTGTTACCCATGGTAGTGTCCTTCTCTATCTGTTGTATTATTTAGGTAAGTCTCTGGGATTTCTACACTTCTGTTAGGATAGAGTTTTCATATTTGGTTTTTTGTTCTTGTAGGGTCTTTACATCCTCATGAAACTTTTTGATTTCTTCTCCTTATATTGACATATTTTCCAATGAGTGGACTAGTTTGATAGAATCATCTGAAGTTGATGCTTGGGGTGTTGTAGAGATGGGTACTCCTAATGTTGTCAGTGATGTAGAAATGCTTGTTTTAATTATTGATGTAAGAGGCATTGCATTAAGAGGTACCAGAGCAAGATGGGAATTCTTCTTTTTCTCTTTGATGAGTTTGTCCATATCTAACTCCATTTCCTTTATTTGAGAATTCTGTTACATGATGAGCATGAGCATATTTTCTTTCTGACTTTTAGCTTCTCCCATTTCCTTGTTTTCAGAGAGAAGCTATGTCAACATTCTTCTTTTTGATGATTTCTTCTACTACCTTTATGTTACCTCGATTATACCCTAATTTGATAACTAGATCTTCTAAGGGTTCTATCGTATTATCCTTAGCCAAAGAGGAAATATTTTCAAGTCTTAGCTGGGATTGAATATTATTTAAAGATACTTGCAATTTGGAAGTAGTCATTGCAGTATGTGTGAATGTGGAGTAAACATCTCTCTAGTTTGCCTATGCATGTCCATTTGGTCCAAAGGATGGACATCCTTTACTTCAAACTTAAATGTGGTTTTCTTATAATATGTTTCTTATTGAGGATGGGGGACCTATGCTTGCAAGAATTCCATCTGCATTCTTCCCTTTTCTGTGTCAAGTGTTGACATAAGCCTATGCTGAGTTGTGGAAGTTTGCTTCCAAAATTGTGTGTAGGAGAGGTGCTTGAGGGCTTCATTTATTTGCTTGATCTCTTTATACTTTTAAAAAAATGTTTAACTCTTTCTGCTTCTGGATAATTTCTGATGCTAGAGTGGTTTCTAGATTGACTTGTGAAAATGATGAAGCTGGGCACCCTATAGATATATCCTCTGAATGTGATAGAAACAATGGACCTTTCAGAACTATTGTAGATGGTTCTTGTTTTTATTATTCTTCTGAAAACCATGTTGTAGGATTCTTCTTGGTTTTCTTTGTATAGATTTTAAACTCCTTTGTTGAGACCTCCATGACTGAAGGTGAGTCTTCTTCTCTTAGTTTTTTCTCTGTCTTCTCATGAGGAGAAATAGTATGTGAAGTGGTTCTCTGCAGAAGTTGTTCCTCTGCCTCTTGTAAAGTGTTTTCTTCCCACTGAGTCTGGTTCATATAATTTTCAATTTCTGGTCTTTGAGTATGCACATATGATGTAGTCTTCTGATCCACTCTAAGCTTTGAAATTATCTGAAATGGGTCATATGACTAGGTAAAACTTAGGGGAAATTTCATCTACTTTAGAATCTCCTCTGCTTGATGCCCTATTGTCCTACTATTGTAGATAAAAGGCCCAACCTGTGTTTTTATTCTGAATTGCGATTTCTTTTTCACTACAACAAAATGAACTTCATCAGAGTGGATCATTTTCCTAATGTACTCAAAGGAAAATATCCTCATTGGAAGATATATCGGTATCTTATAAGGTGGAAGTTCACACCCATATACTCTGATTTTGGTGAAGTTCTCGCAAAAGTACCAATCCCCTGTCTTTACTTTCTCACTGAGATGTAAGATCTTCTAGATTTCTTGACTAACTCTAGGTTATGTATGACTGGTCATCAAGAAAGTAGATGGATGCAAAAAATGATCTATGAAGTCCTTGAAAGTATATTCCTATGAATTTTTTCTTAGAATGGAGGTCCAAATATAATTAAGTGTGGTTTTTCCTGCTCATTGAGTTTCTGCACTGCAAATTGGATTTTTTCTTCTTGGAAGAATACAAACATGTACATTAAAGCATAAGCATATCTAAACATTCCTTCAGTTTGGAGCTTAAGAAATTGTTCATGGATCCTATCAACAAGAAATTGGCTAAAATCAAACACAACTGCAGGATTTTCTTAAGTGGAAAATCTGGACAGAAAACTTAAGATGGGTTAATCTACCCATTCATCCAAATAGTAACCTAATAGATATGAAAGCATTGATATCATTTGGTTGGCTCTTTCTACGAACATTGAAGAAGGATAGGGAGGGTTTTTCTTGGGTAACTATGTATCCTTAGGGAGGAAAATATCAAAAATCCTAGCCCTTTGGGGAGAATTTAGCTTTTGGTACTATTCATTTAGGTATTCTATTGAAAAAGGAGTGGAGGCACTATTTTGAGGAGTCTACATCCTCTGTTAGATGGAATGAGGGGTACTTGTAAATAAAAACTCACCAGTGGGGGCTATTATGCTCTCTGATTAGGTATGTAGTCGACTCTACATTTGAGAATAAATTTAGGAAAATAATATGTTTGGGGAAACATGTAAAGGAGTAAATTTGATTCCCAGAGGCAGATTTCATCACTTTGGTTAAGGTGAAGGTCTTTGAGCCAATTATTAAATTAGAAAAAATCAAATTCACACTTTTGTTTTGAGATCTTATAATCTCTGTCAAATAGGGGAATGTGATCTAGTTCAATGGGTGGAGGGATCATGGGGTTTTCATCACTTGTGCCAATCACCCTTAGGAGTGATATTAAGAAATTTTAGGAATATAAAGATACAGTAGTGGATGAAATCAACAGGGAAAGCCTAAAAACATAAGGTTGATGGTGATGGAAAATATGATATTGAAATTGGTAGTCCTCTGCTCATATTCAGTAGCACGAGAAGTTATATACCCATAAGCATAAAATAAAGTGGAAGCATGAAGCAAGAGGTTGGGGCAGCTAAATAAGGCAAGTTCTTTCTCTAGGTGGGAAAAGAATATGGGTTTATACTAGAAACTATGAAAGTATAAGTAAGGCTCTTCCTATATACCATCTCCCAGCCCTTTATGCCCTCAATTCATTATCTTTGAGGTGTGTGTCAATTGCGAATTTTAATTCTTGCAGAGTTCATAGACAGTAAGGGGAACAATGTGGTAAACTATCGTGTTCGTATAGCTGGAAATGTGTCTGTTCTAGGCACGGGGACTTTAGAGAGATTAACGGTAGTTTAGGAGTGGGAAATAAATGTTTTAATAGATAGGGGATAAACAAATAGGTGTTGTGGAGGTAGTGGTAGAATGGACGTGGGGAATATTAGCAGGTAGGAATGGTGGTTAGGTAGTTTTCTGGAGGGGGGTGAGTGGTATGTGGTATGGTGAAGGGGGGGTGCAAAGAAGCGAGAAGGAAATGCGTAGGTGTAGGCCGGATGGTGAAACCACCTTTTCGACCCCCTTGCCATCGAAAAAAGATAGACAAGGCGGGGGGGGGGGGGGGTGGGAGGCCTTCAGTGTCATTAATCTAGCTGGAGTTGATGATCCACAACTTGATCGTGGTGGAAGTTAGCACTCCACAACAAGCCTTTTTGTCGCTTGTGAATTTATAATATGAGCTCCAAACTTTGGATAAAATGTATTTTGCACCAAACCTAGATCCAAGACATGAATTTTGTTTACTTCTACCTCTTTCATTTTCATTTTCCCTAGACTAAGGTTAATTTTGATTGATAAAGGGTGCATTTAGAGGTGCAAACCTTTCTTTTATTTTCTTAAAAAGGGAAAATCATCTAATCTAATTGCAACCCAACCATGCTAATTCATTGATCCAGATTAAAATGTTGGATCAATTTATTCACCTAATCTACCTAACTATTTTTAGCCAAGTTTATATAGTTTCTCAAAATTATTTTCTCTAATCTAACAAGTGAAATTGAAATTTCTTTGAACATGATTAGACTATATGTTTCAAGAAAGGAATGATGATTGTGGAAATTTCTAAACAATCTGTACACAACGTCCTAGTTTTTTTACGAAACAAACTATTTCATTTTAGTGGCATTTGAATTTGCATCACTTTCACGTTTTTTTTTTTTGTTTGTTATGGTGTCCTTTTATCATTCATTTTTTATTCTGCTTTTTATTTCCTTTTTTTTCATATATCCTCTTTTCATTTATATTTTTATTTATATATTTTTTTGGAAATCATTTTCAATATGCAATATTATTTACAATTCGATATATTGAAAGAAAATATTCAATCATCGTTTGATCCTATGAATTATAGGACCCTAACAACGATTATGACCAAAAGGTGTGATAAGATGTAGGAATATGTCTAGCACATATTTTAATGATATATAATACTATCTCATGTAGAAGAGTGCACCATAGCTAACTTTGTTGATATGAAAATGTGTGATGCATGCAAGGGTGAAAACAACAAAAGCTACCGATGTGACAAGAGAGAAACATAAGGAAACACTTGCAAAATGTGAATGAACTTGAAAGTGAAACATGATAGAGTGAATATAACATGAAAATGGCACTCATTAAAGTGAACACGAGAAAAAGAAACAATCATGAATTTAAAAGTGACACTTTTTGAAAGTGATGGTGCACAAGAGAACTAATTACGAAAACTCACTGAAATATAAGTATAATTGAAATCAAAACAAGGGAGATTGTTAGAGAAAGTGCATACTAACTATTGACATGATTTGAACACCACACAAAAATTCTCCAGATGGATGGTGCTATGCCTATTCAAGCTTGAATACAGGAAGTGTTCTCATGATCTCATCTAAGAATAAGCATGTGTGTGCAAGTGACTTGACAATTTAAAACTAGGAAGAAGACTTAAACAATTTATAAAACATCAAATTACCATGGAGTAACCATAGGAAAACATACCATAAGGTCCTCAATAGGCTACACAATTCACATGTGACTGAAATTTTGGAAGTTGTTGATTGCAAGATCAACGGAAACCTTGCATGCCCACTTTTTGAAGTATAGACTATTGCTTTATTGACTTCCATGTATTCCAAATCTAAGGGACTGACCCATTCACCTCCACCATGCTATGAGAAATAAATTTTCCATAATTCACCAGGAAAGTTACTTATCTGTAAAGTGAAGTGCTCCTAATCAAAAACATGTTGTCCAATTCTTCTAAGTGATAGATAAAAAATCCTAACCTTTGCAGTGACTGGACCATTGAAGGGAAAAAATCCCCACATTGCAATGTTTGTGAATGTTCCTCCTAGCATGGGATTAAGATGCACATATACCTCCACACTTTCCAAATTTCCCCTTTTAACTTCATCTACACATCCATCATATGGAAAATTCAACCTGTACTTTTGTTATTCAACCCACTTTTTGGTATATTTGAGCCATTGTTGGTAATATGTTTAGTAATGTGGGTGTCTGTTTTGCATATCAATGCATCATTTTTAAACAACTAGCTCACTGATGAAGAAACGTAAACCTATTTTGGATGGAAGGAAACCATTGGGCCATAATGTTTCACCAATGCATGAACCTAATTAAGATTGGGCATTTCACTCAAATCATAATTTATATTCTTCAAGCCAAAAATGGGGAGACTGTTGTCTGCATTCAAAGAATTGTTACAATAGCAAGTTCCAACGCACACCCCTTCAACTATCATTTCATGCTCAGTTGGTCTCATATCCCAGGCACTAAAAGGGAATTTGGGAGAGGTTGCATTAGTACTCCAAATGACATCGTTGGTTTCACATGTTTCTATAAGATCTACCACCTTACCTCCTCAACAAAAACTTTTCCGTGTGTATTTGTAAAAACAAAATCCAATGCCCTATAACACTCTGGGGAATAAGGTCACCAAATGTAACCATATTCATCATGGTTCCAAAGCCAAGATTCACTACTCCAAACCAAAGTGTAATTCAATGGTTTAGAAAGAGTTAGATTTTGGCCTATTTTACAAATCCTTTCACCATCTTGCAAAAATAATAGAGCAGTAGGGGCTTCTAGTGCATTGTTGGAATGTTGATATTGAGATAACAGTTTTTCAGAAACATTAGTCTCCTTGGCCACAAGAACCCATCACTGTAAAGGAAAACAATTAGGGTGCACAATATGGCCTAAGATAACAAAGTTTCTTGTTAAGTTAGTAGGTTGATATAAAGCACATCCCCGATCATACTTCCCTCCTTCATAGAAACTCCAAACATTTTCAAATGTGGATACTTGAGCCACTTAAATATCCCCCAAATAGATACTACCCTTTCAAAATCTTGTGTTGGGAGGCCAAAGCAGGAGAGTAGCAGGTAGTATGAAGGGCTTGGGGCACTTAGGAAAGGGAATCCCCTCTTCCAATCATTAATAAAAGCACCTCCATTCAAACATTCTTCCTGCAATTTCCTCAATCTAAAATTCAACTAGCCCTTGTAACTATTTCTAATCCTTTACCAAACTCTCTAAATGCATTTTTACTCATAACCCCATAGTTTTCTGCAAAGAATTGAAGTCTTGAGCAGAACCCAATTATTTGATTATCAATAGAAGGTCAATGACCTCCTCCAATAGCAGAAAACCACACATTTTTAGAAAATAATTAAGGACCTATGGTCTCTGCAGAATTATTGTCGGATCAAGAACAAGGAGTAAGTGCGAAGTCCGAATGGCAAGTAAAGTCACGATAAAAAATTGACCATGGCAATCGTTGCAACATCAATAGATAGTCATCCCATTGACTAGAATGCTACAAATCCTACTTTTTAGGACAATGATTATTTTCATGACACTCCTTTCCTTGTCATATCATTTAGATATTTTCTTTTTGGATTCAAAATTTACACTTAACCATTGTGGTTGTAGTTGTAAAAAGAAAGGGAATGGATTGGGTATGGGATTTACTACATAACATTTATATTTTTGAAGGACCCTATTACAACCTCATAGGTGGGGATCACAAATTATAAAAATTTCATAATTAATGACAAGACCAGGCCAGCAACAATGGTTGTGTCTTTCCAGTTACATATATGTTTAATTAATATTTAAATAAAAATTTGGGGATGTTTGTAACATGGCTAGGTGAACTTGTGCACTTTCGAAATCCATGATGCTTCATATTCAATGGTGGGTAATGGTATATTACCACACTGTGTGTGGAAATCATTGCATCAACGATTAGAAAATATTACTGAAAAGCTTATTAAAACATCTTCATGTAAAATTGTGTGGTCGTGGTGGTGCTAGTTCAAATGAACGTGGGTTCATTGCTCAGTTAATGCGTTGAATTATTATTGTTGTAATTAGTTCATTTAAATTAATTCTTATAATTCATGAAACTATTTACTCTAAGAGGACACGACTAGAAATGTTCTTGGAATTGCGGAAGTTTAGTGCGAGCATTGTCAATGCAAGGGTTTGCATTTGTCTCGCCACAAGGGTCTACAACTCTTCTGCTCGACCTATATCTAATCAAAATCATTAACACTCCCACTGTTATTGTATTGAACATTATAATCTTTGCATGCAATTTTAACAAAAAATGAATCTTTGTTGTATGTTGAATTCAACCTATTGAATTTAGCTTTTGGATTTCCTAGTTACACTTGAATCAAAATCAGTCTTAGTTTGAGGTGGTTAATGACCATCTAGGGTTGTCTAATCTTGGTGTATTTTATTTGGGATATTCAATTAATTTTATTTCAAAATATTTTTAAACAAGTTTCCATGGGTGGGTTACTCATTATTGTTATATAAGTTGAGTCTAAAATGGATCGAGGTGGATCAATAGTGCTACAGTTTTGTAGAAATAGGAAATTATAGTGCACTGTTATAGTAGGGAGATGTCTCTAAAAATATGGAAAATTACTGATATTTTCTCTTTTTCTTATTCATCTGTAAAATATGCCTTTTCAAAGGAGAAGAAAGGGAAGCCTTCCTTGCAGCTTCAATTGTTATTTTGTTCTTATTATAGTTATTTTTCACGTATATTGCATTTATTTAAATATATAATCAAAATGTATCTATATTTGTGCAATTTGAATATATAATTAAACTAATATTTTGTGCATGCCTATAGCTTAAATTTTAATTTGATTATGTTGAATGATTACAGATTCAAATCTAGTGCTTAACTAATATTCAATGAAACAAAGAGAATGTCTTAACTTATTTTCTTGAAATGTCAATATGTTTACATATTGTTATAATTTTAATGTATTTAAATTATTAACAATATCATCACTATTTAAGCATTAAATCACCTTGTTAGTTCATTGTCGTGATTAGATTAGCTTAGCTTAGATTTAATAGATTTTCTATGATTTCTATATCTTCATTGAAGGATACTCGTTAAAATTATTCCTTAGATTTCATTGCATCTAGATAAATTTTGTTTACCATTTAGATATACAATGAATTTAGGTCTTAGAACCGTTGGCGATTTAACAATTTCTTTCTCAAAAGAAGAGGAACTACTAGTTTGAGGAAGGCTTAAGATCTGTCTAGAAAAGTTACACCAAAAGACTTGGGTTATTAAAGAACCTCAGTTTGGGTTGTATTCTCATGTTAACGATGTTTGTCAACAATATGATCTCACTTCTTGGAATTGAACATAAATTTAGATGAATTCGGCAAATAAGTAGGTGATTGAAGAAATAAAATATGTTCTCAAATGTCTAATAGAGTATTTGATAAATGAATAGCTCATATTCTCAATTATAAATTGGTCATTATGTCAATCATGCATATATTCTTCTACCTATTATTCAAGAAGCACATTTTGATATATGTATGAATAAAAAAAACCAAGATTAGTGAAGTATCGTGCACCCTTGAAGTCACTAAGCCACTAGAACCATCATTCAACACAATAAAACACTAATAAATGAACAATGATGGAACACATTGTTATGGATTTAGTTGATCAACCAAGATAGTGGGTGAATTTTTCACATGAAAGCTATGATTTCTAAGACCTAGGGGGAGTGTCTGACTTAGATATATCTCATATGCATTGTATATTAATTATATTATCTAAAAAAAGTTTATATAAGGATATTTTTTCCACATACAATACCTATATACCCTTGGAAAAGCATCAATCTTATAAGAGATAAGGAAGGAACCTCGAAATGTGACCAATGATTTTTTACATTCTTGACCTTTTTCAAGTGCCATAATAAGCTAAAAACACATAAAGAGTGACACTATAATATTGGGAAATCCAAGATGAATTATTATGGAATAAAAGTGTTTAGTGCCTTTAAGTCTTTGTTGATCCCTACAACATTTCAAAAATAGACAAGAAATCAAAATAATTCTATGGGAGGCTACAATCCTCAAAACAAGGAAACAAATGTTGTGTTTCTCCCATTTGGCCCTTATCAAACCCCATTACCATTCAAAATGCAATAAAGAGGGAAACACATCATTGGTAATACTAGGAAGGCTACCTAGAAAATGACCAATGTTCCTTCCTTTTGGGAAATTTCGAACCTTGCCAAACTCAAAAAAATGTAGTGGGGATGAGAGTGCATCACTAGAGAGGCTTTGGAAGCTACCTAGACATGGAATTAAAATGTCTTTACTTCTAATCTTCCAAACTTTAGGAAAATCAAAAATATGTTCTAGAGACTAAAACGAATCATTGAATAATTTACATTAAAATATTGGATGAATATGAGATACATTATTCTCTCCACTATGACTAGTGTAATGTGTCCCCTACTACAAACCTTGATAATAAGATAGGACTTAGAGTGAAAATTTTTCTTGAAGAACTTAAGTTCATAGTGTTTTCACTTCAACAAAATTATCCATTATTAATATTATCTATCTATGTTATTTATGAAAATTCACAATGTACTTTTTTATTTATTTGATATATTTTTTGAGTGGCACAGTCAAAAGACTAGATCAAATTTAACATGGAACAACTAGTGACATTATAAAAAATATGAGAATGGAATCGTATTCCTAATGCCTAATTACCTAGCAATCAATTTGTTGCAACACATACTTCATTGTAAGTTAATGGGTGTTATGCTTTAATTAGAATTAATTGGATTTTAATTAAAAAAAGATTTTTAGTAATGTAAGAAAGAATGTGGATTTTAATTAAAAAAAGATTTTTAGTAATGTAAGAAAGAATGTATCATTATTTTAAGGTAAATATAAAACCCACTTATTTACCCCATGTCCATTAGTTACACATCTCATATTCCTACCTTCACTGGATATCAACATATTAACAATGTTTATTAAAACAAATGTTAATCCATGAGAATTTGTAAATGATCTGTATGTTTTATTTATCCCATTACAAGAAATCTGTATGTTTTATTTATACATCGAAAAAAAGGAAGTCAACCTCACATTGCTCTTATTCATCATTTCTTTCACATCATGTTAATCTTTCCTATTAATTAAACATGCATTTCCTTTTTTTAACTAGTATGTTAGCCTTATTATTATGACTTTTTAATGGATTATTGAATAGTTAAGATAATGTACCATCTTATGTCTCATAAAAATCTTGTTAATTTGGAATGACATTATGCCATTTTTTTATAAGGTTAACCTATGAAAAGAGCTAAATAAAGAAGGAAGACACATAAGTGAGACTGTGGAGAATGAATGTAGTATTAAAATATAATGTAACATATAATATAATGTAACATATCGAAGTATAAGAAAAAATGAAAAAAAGAGGCATCTCCAAGAAAAAAGAAACATGGATGGATTCAAAATAATATCCAATTATAAGCAAGCACCATGACTAAAGCGAAATGTAGGATACACGGGATGAAAATCAACATTCTTAGTTAGGTAATAGGTCAAACAAACATATTATAGCCAATTGCAAACAAAACAAAAGTATTTTATGTGGAAAAATCAAAATGCGAACATATAAGAAATTGAAATGGATGTTATTTGGTTAATTTTCCCTGATGAAACCAAACTTGTGTGAGAGAAATCATAATGTATTCGATCAATGAAGTAAATTTTATCCAAATAGCCAAATTTAGAATAAGCCAAAATTCGTAATAAGATTAGAACTTGAAACTCAAGTGTCATGTAAGGTAGTTGAAGACTAAAGATAGTGGAAGGTCAAAAACCATAAACGAAAGCTATAAATAGATCCATCACAGTTAATAAAAGGAATTTCCTTTGCATTATAATCTATCTTTCTATGTCAATAAAGAAATTGATGTTGTCTACTATGTTTATATTCTTATAGATCCATGTTTTCTATTTGACTCTTCTTTCCTTTGTCAATTATTTTGTTCTTATTGGTGTAAGCACTTTGACCCATTCCATTCTTCTCGTGTTATGGTTTTAATTCTCACATATCTTATATTTTTTAAATTAATATGAAACATGGATCTTTTTGATGACTTGTGAGTATTCTCCATTGACCAATATATATTTTATTATCCATTTTTGTTTGCTCAATTTAATGTTCTTAAATTGCAAGCATAAATTATCGACCTGAGTTGGTAAACTTATGATGTGCAAGTGCACTATATATGCTAGAAGCCTCTCTTTTAGTTTGTAAGATGATAGTTATATTTGTTTTGGGGATTTTCATTGTTATCTAGGTTCCTATTAGATTAGAGTTAGATTTCTCAAATAAATGAGTGGAAGTTAAGCTATTGTTAGACTAATCTACCACATCATATATATAGTGAGTATCATTCTAAAATATCTTATGTTAATCATTCTAAAATTATGAACCTATCCTAACCACCTTTCTGCTATAAAACAAAGTACTAAAATTCAAATGATTCTAAGAGCAAGAAAATTATACTTTAAAAACTACCTGCAAAGTATATACAAATTCTGATTCTAAAAAGCATGAAGGTAATCTTCTAACACTGACTACAAAGTATATACAAGTTTTGATTCTAAAAGCATGAGAACAATCTTTTAACACTAACTGTAATTAAGCGAAAAACGTTGAAGAAACTAACTATTAAACAACTAGCAATAAATTCAAGTACAAACAAAATAACAATATTTAACTGAGTTATAATGAAATGATGATATAGTGATGTAAGGAAACTAAGCTAGAAAATATGACAATGCAATAACAGAAAACGATAAAATGAAATAGACTATACCTCGATTATCTTCAGGGGCCCTCCGCTTATAGCAGGTGTAAATCACACTCACATACGCATCGAATAACAAAAAGGTAATTTTAATTAAACATGTGAAAAAATGTATGTTTCACACAATTTCTTCAAAGATTAACTATTACTTCCTTATTATCCTTTAGAGAGAATACATGTTTATATATAAAATACGTGTTCAATAGTTTGAGACTTCTACTCCTATAGGTATTTTAATCAATCCTTATTCAAATTCTAAACTTAACAGTAAAAGTGTTATCTCAACGATTTTCTATTTGGAAAGAAAATCAGAGAAACGTGATGCATTCAGACTTCTGCTATTACGTGTTTAACCCGTGCCTTTGACTGCACCACTATATTATTCCTTTAGTGAATTGGCTCAATCGAATAAGAGGAAATCCATGAAGGAATCGATCCTCAATTACCCATGTGATGCTTTGCTTTGTTGACACACTAGAACCCCAAAAACCATGGAGATAGCTGCAGATTTGTAAAATAGATGTAGAATCATGTTAATTATGTAGCTAATGAAATATTTAGCATAATAATAAGGAACATTAACAAATATAAAAAATAAGACATATAAGAGTTTTTACCTTATCAAAATCTATGATTTTACTTCTTTTATTGATTTGATAGCGATGATGAAAAGAGGAAAATGGAGGAAAAAGGGTGTCAAAACAAAATAGTTATGGAACTCTACATCCCCCCACACTGAAGATTTTGTATGCCCTCATACAAAGCACAAACTTGATATCTTTGTTGTGTTAGAGTCGGTCTTGAGCCCTCCATCAGCGATCAAAACTATTTGCATTTTTCATAAGTAGGTGTCTCATCAGTGTCAATTTTTACATCCCGTTAGGCATGCCATAACCCTGATGGAGGAGCTGATGTGTTTATACCCATCTTGGCATTGCTGGTTTAAGTCATTTCAGTCATTAAATCTCTTTCAAGCTTGTCTTGTCTTCTCTTGAGGTCAATTT
>APFE031229251.1:26061-46915 GCA_000404065.3 Pinus taeda | reverse complement strand
AATTCCTTGTTTCACACATCGGGGCAAGTTTCACTCAAATAATGTTCCAGAGAAATCAAAGATGAATTTTGGGAAACTGAGAGAGGTTTTTGTCCACAACATGCCAAAGAAGAAAAACCTCCTTCATTTTTTACACAGGTGTCATAATTTTAAATAAATGTCAAAAATACCGGCGAGAACGAAGGTGCTCCAAGGACGGTTGGCCAAAACACAAAAACGAAGGAAAACGCCCGACCCACTCCAAATTTTGGCCAAAGCCTCTTTGACTGAGCATGGTACTTGATTGGGGACTCCCAGCCCAAATTTCAAGAAATTTGGAGAAAATTTTGTCATTTGTGAATTTTTTTGGCAATTTACAAGTTTTTGCTCATTAACGGGTCTCACCCCCGGTGAGACCCTTCGTCCCGGCAACTCCATTTGACAAAAACTCAGCATTTTCCAGATTTTTCATGCAAAGTTACATATGCACATGGATGGACTTGAGATTTTGTCATGTTTTGGTCCTCCAAAAAGTCAAAAACATGCAAAATTTGACTTTTTGCCACCTTTTTGAACTGCAGAAAGTTGTCTTGGGAGAATTGATTTTTACAGGGAAAATGAACTCCAAATCCAAAAATTCCAGTTGGGTTGGCAATTAGACTCATAGACCTTTCCAACAAGCCTACTCTTGCCCAATTTGGCCACCTGCAAGTGCTCCAAACATGGCTCCAAAGGCGCGCAACATGTCAGGCAAAGGCGCGCGACATGTCAGGCAAAGGCGCGCGACATGTTGGGCAGTTTTCACAGAAAATTCATCTACAGCTCAGGAATTCGCCCAGCTTTTACCAGTTTTGACTTGAGATGGGATTTTTCACCCTCTTTGATGTAATTAATGTATTTTCATGTTACCATGACACTCATTTACCTATTCTAGAAGATTCATGCATGAAATAGCAAACATTTAATGAATGGATTGGTTTCCTAGTTTATAGAGGCAAGTTGTCTTGACTGCCTAGATTTTAGTGCTAAGTTTAGAAGTGGTTGAAACAGCTCCTAGAAGGATGAGATAGACCACTAGAGGCAAGGAAAGGTGTTAGCTTGCCTATATTATGTATTTTCTTAGTCATTTTCAGAGGTTGGAAGGCTGGACTCTTGAGGGAGAAGCTATCATTGTATTATTTCACTGTATCTCTTCAATTTTTGGCTAAGGAAGACCAGGGTTTTGCAGTCCTCTTTGGGATTCTTGTGGACTCATGTGTTGATGGTGTGTTTCTCAATGTTCTTGTAAGCTTTGTTATGTGATTCATTTCCTGTCTTTACTTCTTCACATTAAACAAATGAAGTGTTAAAGTAAGAATTCATGCTTGCCATGCTCTGCTTTTAAGTTTGTTTAATTTCAATGTTTTCTACTGTCTAAAGAGAATTCAAAGTTATTGTTTGCTCTCTTTAGCTCTCTTTCTTTCATTCCTGACCATCCACTTCATTTAAAGGCATCAACACTGTCTCCTACCTCGCCCCAAGGAACCCCCTGCAGAAACTGTGTCCCATCCCCGCACCCAAAATTGCCCTCTCCTCAATTTTCCACCAAAAACCCTAAAAACCCAAAATCAACCTTTCTGATCAGTTTACTAGCCTAATATCAGTGTTACCTTATTGGTCATCTCATCTATTGGAGATTTTACGAGATAGACCAGAGAGAGCCTTCTCCTGCCCCGTAGGGCTAGCTACGAGGCTAAATGGTTTGATGTAGCCTTGAGGTTGACCTGTCTCAACCTGAGGTGAAATTTCAAGCGCTAACATGTTGAACTACTGAATTTTCTTGTACACTTTTGTGAGTACATCCAACTTAATCCTTTTCACTTTCTTACTAACCATTTCCATCCTTGGTTTTCTCATGAGGATCTTGTATTTCAAGTTTATAACCTGTCTCTGTAAAGCCCTATTTTTCTTCTTTAGTTTCTTGTTCTTCTTAAACCATAGACTTAAATGTAAAAGGAGGTTGTCACTCTTAGCTACTTGGATTTCATTACGTGCTTTCAAGGCTCGATTTTCATTTTTAATGTACCTGTTTAATGTCTCTAGTTCGAAGATTTCCTGTTTCAATACATTTACTACTGAAGATTCTTATGGTTCATTAAATTGGACTTCTTCTTACTGAATTGGAATTGATGTTTTTGCTGCATCTCTTTTCTCCAGTGGTTTAATATAATCATAAATCTCTTGCTAGACAGGATCAATTTCTGGCATTCTTCATCCTAGACTCTGACGAGGCGAGGTGAAAGTTGGTGATGAAACTCTTTGAGATGTTCTCAGAGAAATTCCCGAATCTTCTTCTACCTCTGAGTTTTCTTATGTTTCTTCATTGATATGCTCTATGATATTTGACGATAATTCTCTTGCTGAGTTAAGTCTAGTACTCCTTCTTAGACCCGTGAAAGGGGCCTTTTGAGTTTTCTTCCTTTCTATTTTAGGATTCTTTTTTTGAGGTGAAATATTTGTCTCTTTACTGGATTTCTTTCTTCTAACATCTGTTTTTTTTATTTTCTCTAAAATTTCTGCAAGAGGGAAGCCATCCTTCGACAGTTCCTGCGACTGTTATGGTTCCTGTTCTAGTGTCCTACCAATTTTTATTTTCCTTCCCCTCTTAGGTCTGCTATTATTTGGCTGTCCATGAGTATCTTCCTGAAAGTGATTCCTTACTAAAAATCTTTCCCAATTACCACTTATGTTTTGGAGATGAAATTCAACAAGTATTTTGACTAGACCATGGTGATACATTGTATTATCTATGAACTAATTTCTCCTTTTAACATTCCCTGACGTCTTTCTTAGAATATTCAGAAAGAAATATGGAATATTTATCTCATTTTCTTCAAGAAAATTCATTAGCAGCCAAATATGATATAAAAACATGTATCCAAACCTTCCTTCATTGGCAGCAAATTTTTGGATTATTAGAAGAAAAATCCTCCACTTACTTTTTAATGTCGTGCTTGGGATGCCCTTCTTGAAAATGGTGGTGTACATGCTTGGTTTCTTCATGAAAACCTTCCAGTCTTCTCTTTCAATACCTCTATTTTTGAACCATTTTTCTCTAATCTGCGACGTTCCAGTAGCTTTAGCTATGAACAACTCTATCATTGTGAATTTGATGTCTCCTATCTCCACTTCACTCCATCAAAATCCCTGGTGAAGGATTTGGTCACTTATTTATGGAATCCATCGAATTTGTCTATAAATTCTAGCCACTACACCTTTTGCAACAATTCATTTGTTTGTGGATACCCCTCCAAAAATTTCTTCCCTTTTGGCTCTATTCTGACTATCACTCCCATTGTCAAGAAGCTTCGCTTCAAAAACTATTTTGTTTGATAGGGTAGGATGACTTGATAGGGTTTTTAGAGTAGAAAGGTTGAGGATGTGAGTGATGGAATAATGAGAGCATAGGTAGTGAGGGTATAAGGGAGTGAGGAAGAATCTAGCCATTAAAAGCATTCATGTTTATAATTTGGGTGATCAGATCAATAGATCAGGATATGATTCAGAATATGAGTTATGATGACAGGGAGTGCATGGTGGATTATACTTGATTTGACATGACACTATCACTCTTAGTAATAATGATTTTGATTTTCAGTAATACATGTCTTTATAATTCATATATGTAATGCTTTCATCCCTATTATTAAATCAAAGAAGTGCATACCTTTGAATTGTTTGCTTGCTAACCTTTGGTTGCCCTTTTTTATGTTGTCTTCAGGTGTCTTGCATTGGAGGGAGTCAATCATTCCTATAATTGTATCATCAGAAGATTCTATCAATTTCGTTAAAAAAAATTGTCATGGTTGTAGAAAATCAATAATTTTGTAGCCATTTATTTTTTGAAAACAAAGGGATACAAGAAAATGGAACTCTAAAAAATGGAATACAAAGAAAATTTAAGATGCCAAGAATTCTTGGTTTTCACCTTGAATTTTTTGCATAAACATGCCAATAATTGTTGGTTTTCATGTTTATACATTTTTGTTTTTGTTTATATATATATATATATAATATATATTATTGAAAAAAAAAATTAAGGTGGAGAAGAAGAACAATTCTTCTTGACCAACTTCAAATCAAATTTGTTCTAGAAAATATTTACAAATTCCTCCTTTGTCATTGACTTATGATGGATCCTAGGTCAATGTCCATTCACTAAGAGAGGAACCTTTTCTTCATCAATAGTGTTAACTTTGACTCCTCCATTATAAAAAAAATTTCAATATCATAAGGCCCAAGCCTGTGAATTTAAAACTTTCCTTGGAATTTTTTGAACTTTGAATCAAAGAGTAATGCCTAGCCTCCTGGCTGAAATTTTCTTTCTTTGATGTATTTATAATCCCATATGGATCTCTGTTGCTGGACTAAACTAGCCTTATGGATAGCATCTTGCCTTATTTCATCAAGCTCGTTGAGTTGTCCCATTCTTTGCTTTTGTGCTTCTAATAAGTCAAGTCCCAAATTGATTGTTGTATTGTAGGTATGAATCTAGAACTCGATTGAAAATAGTACTTGCTTCCCATAAACAAGTTCATAGGGAGTATGTCTTGTAGTACTTCTCCATGTGGTACAGTAGGCTAATAAATCTTTTGGAAGCTTTTCTTCCCAGTCCCTTCTGTGCAAGTGAACTGTCTTGGTGAGGATTGCTTCAATCATTTTGTTGGTATACTCTACTTGTCCATTTCATTCTGGATGGTATGGAGTAGATTTCCGATGTTTGATTTTATATTCTTCCACTATCCTTTGAAATATTCTAGATGTAAATTGTTTTCCTTGGTCTGTAAAATTTCTCTTGGGACACCAAAATGAGTAAAAATATCCTCAAAAAGAAATGAAACTACAACATTTTTAGTAGCAAAATAAAGTCCTTTAGGTTCTACCCATTTAGTAACATCATCATTTCATACAAGAATATATTTTTTTTGATTTGAAGATGGATTAATTGGTCGAACAAAATCCAAAGCCCATTTTTAAAAAGATTCAATGAGTACCTAAGGTTATAATTGAATTTCATCTGAGGGAACATGTTTCCCCATTCTTTGACAACTATTACACCTCTTAACATATTCCTTGGCATCCTTAAAAAGGGAAGGCCAATAATATCCTAAGAAAGGGACTTTATAAGCAATTCTTTTGGTAGCAAAATGACCTCCACATGGTTTATCATGGCATGCTTTAAGTATCTCAGGTATTTCATCTTCTCTTACACACTTTCAGATCATGAGATATGGTCCTGTCTTGTATAATTCTTCATTTATCCATGAATAAGATACACTTTTCTGGATTATCTTTTCTCTAGGAAACGAATAGGAGGGTAACTTCACTGTAACGAAATAATTAACAATATCTACAAACCAAGGTGATTTAGTAGATATTGTAAAAAGATACCCATCAGGAAATTTATCCTCTACATGTGTATCATTGTTATCATTGTGAATTCTAGATAAAATTTGGGCAATTGTGTTTTGTTTTTTAGGTCGGTCTAGAATGGTGATGTTAAATTCTTGTAATACTAATAGCCATCTTGTTACTCTACCATTAGTAACTAGTTTGTTCATTAAATATCTAATGACATAATGGTATGTATGAATGAAAGTTTCCTGCCTAGTGATGTAATGTCTGAATTTATTAAGGGCATGAATGATAACTAAAAATTCATTTTCAGTTACAGTATAATTTAGCTATGTAGGAGTTACTAGCATAATAAATGGCATAAGGAGTGAGATCTTTTTGTCTTAACACAACTCCTAGAGATGTGTCTGAAGCATCAATTGATATATGAAAATGAAATTTCCAATTAGGTCCTTTTAAGATAGGTGCTTCAGAGATCTTCTTTTTCAAAGTTTCAAAAGCCTTTTGACAATTAGAGTTCCAACTGAATTCACAGTCTTTGGTGAGTAATTTGAAGAGTGGAGATGCAATCTTTGTGAAGTTTTCTATGAATCTTCTATAATATCCAATAAAACCAAGAAAACTCCTAACATCTCGTTGACAACTTCGGATTGATAATTTGGAAATAATTTCTACCTTAGATGAATCTAACTTAATTGCATTTCCTAAAATATGGTGACCTAAAACAATTCGTTCATTAAAAATCATAAAAAAAATTTCATGACTTAATGAAAGATTTGCTTATTTACATCTTATGAGAATTTTTTCTAAAATTTTAATTGCTTCTTCAAAATCATTTTGATAAACTATAAAAGCATCCATATACACTTCCACATAATCATGAATAAGATCAAAGAAAATTCCAAGTACTGCTCTTTGGAATGTTGCTGGGGCATTGTATAATAAAAAAGGAAGTACTCTGTGAGTAGAATTCCACCATGGACAAGTGAATGTGTCTTTGTCTTGATCTTGAGGTGATACCTGAATTTGATTATACCTACTAAAACCATCCAAGAATGACAAATATTTTTTTCCTGCTAATGTATCTAAAACTTGATCTATGAAAGGAAGTGGAAAATGATCTTTCAAAGTAGCTTCCCTAAATTCCTTGTAATCAATGCATACTCTCCATTTTCCATTTTTTGTAGGAACAATTATTAGAGGTCAAACCCATTGACTATCTGATATTGGATAAATGAAATTTACTTTTTAGCAGTTTCTACAATTCCTCTTCAAAATTTTCCTTTAAGTTTCGGTTCATTCTTCTTTTTGGTTCTCGAACTAGTGTAGCATTTTCTTCAATATAAATATGATGCATGAAAGTTTTAGGATTAATTCCCTTCATATCAATGTATTCCCATGAAAATGAAGAAGAGTTTTTTGGTAATATTTCTACCAATTTCTTTTTCTGTCATTCTTCCATGTTTTGATTTATATTCAAAAATTTCCCTCGAAGAATTCCTATTGAAGAGTTTCCAAATTTTTCCATAGAGTGTAAACACATTTTTCTAGATGATAGATATTCAATATCAAATTGTTCTTGAAAATCCTGATTGTTGTCACAATATAAAGAGGGTTCACTATTTACTATTGAATTTAAAATTTGATCCTCTTCATTTATTTGTGCAATAGTGAAAAGTGGTTGTATATCCAGGAAGCCCCATTGTGAAGAAATAAATGAAATATTGTTTTTTTCAAAAACAATTAAGGAATTGAGTACTCAAGGATGAGGAAGAAAAAGAAGAAAAATAGAAGGAATTCAACTAGTCGAGAGAAGACAACCACTTTTCAGGAAAATGTCGCCTTCAAACAGATACTAAAGGTTGTTCTATAATAGGATTATTATTAAAATGTATAGGATTTTTTTCCACTTTAATATTTTTTTTTGAGGAAGGGAAATCTCTTCTCCAGAGTCATTATTATATTTTTGAGAATTCTTTTATGTTTCCTGAATAACAACAAATTGTTTCTTCCTTTCTAATGCTCTACCATTCCTTAATTGAACATCATTCAGATCTAATGGAGTTATCATATAAGTTTGAGGGTTCTATCCTTCTAAGTTGTAAATAGGTTGTGAAGTTTTATTGTTTGGATTTGGGAGTGGTTGAACGGGTAATTGATTTGTCCTTCGTGGAAATGGAAAGAAAGTTGTGTATTATCACTTTGAGCTTGAGCTTGAGGTAATTGGTTGGTTTGATGAAATTATTGTGGTGGAAAACTTGGATAAGGTGGCGGATATTGTTGATATTGAGAATATATTCCATAAGGATTTTTCCATCCTTGATTCCAAGATTGTGGTTCATCCCAAGGCTTCCATGGCATAGGTGGATTCCAATTATTTTATGAAGATAGTGAAAATTGTTGAGGATTAAAGCCTTGAGTTTGATTTGTTTGCAGATTTTGCCATGGTATTTTTCCAATAAAGTAAAGAGGGTCTACCTGGTTTTCCTTCTTCATTGAACACAGTCTTAAAAACCTATTATAGAGGGAAATTCTTTTGTATTATGATTTTCCTCACATATAACATAGGTTTATATTATTTTTAAATCTAAAGGACATTCTCTCAGAGTATGTTTCTTTATAAACTTAGGGCAAAAGATGGATAATGCGACATTTTTGGCTTTCTTCTTGTTTTGTATTTTAAGGGTGTCAATTTTCTCACTGAGACTCCCTAAAATATTTGTCTTAAAATTATCAAGAAAACTCCCTAATTTTACCCTACTTACTATCCCGGCTGCAAATTTATTTACTCTTGATAAAAGAGGATCCCTTGGACTTTTCCCTGTTCTTGCTTTACCTCTTAAAATATGTACACATAGATCACAAATATCTGCAAATGGTAATTGAAAAAATATATCCTTTTCCCACTAGATTGAGAAGATCAATCCACTCATCTTTAATGGACTTAGTAAGAGAGCTTTCAAAGTTTCCTCATCCATATTATTAATTTTTTCCCCTTTGATATTATAAACAAATATTTCAACAAAATCTTCAACATTTTCATATTCATTTTCTCCCATTTTAAAGATTGCATCTTTAATGCTACGAGGCATACAATAATCCTTGTATTTCTCCAGGAATTCTTCTGTCATTTGTGCCCATATTCTTATAGAATTCATTCCTAAACTCATAGACCATTTAAATGTTGAATCCTTTAAGGTGGCATGGAACAATTTTAGTTTTTGAGCATCGTGCAAATAATGTTATGATCTTAAAATACTTCAAAATCAAAGAGAAATGTCTCTAGATCTTCGCTTCTTATTCCATTAAAATTAGGGAGGATAGAAGGCGAGATGCTTTTCATTGTTAATGTGGTATCCTCATCAAGGATAGGCAATCCAAAAGGTTTTGGATCCCCTCTTCCTCCACCTCTACCACCTCCTCTTCCACCTCCTATATTTACTCCTCCTCCTCCAATCCTATGTTGTTCACCATTGGAATTATGTATTTCTCCTTATTGGCTTGGAAGAATCATTAGGGACAAGACCCCAGGTTCAGGCACGGAGGCCAACAGTGGTCCGCTGTAGTCTAGGACAGCACTGGCATTTTCACCTCACCCCAAAGGGCAAGGAGTCTCACCCGAAGTGTTCCCCGACTAAAGGGGAGAAGGGTTCAACATGGGGTCGAGAGAATAATAATCGGGCATTGGCGACCATACACATATGCGTTCATAATACATGAGACAGAGATAGCGATACCCTAAAATCATACACATGGATCCATCATGAATAACACAGAACTAATAGCATTCTAGTATCAATCTAGTAATCACCATCTTCATGCAACAAGTAGACTATTTAAAATTTTAATAAGCCCACAGAACACGATACATAATACATTATAAGTCTCGACAACCATCAACTCTGATTACATTAAATCAATAGGACATGGTAGATCATGACTTGACATCTCCCCATAAATAATACATAAAATATCCGACTTAGTAGCTTGGGTCAGGTCGGCTCCACAACCCAGTTCCTCGGCTCCCTGATCTTCCTACTTTAGCCTCTGCATTTGCATACCTCCTTGACAACCAAGTCCTCCTGCATCTGGCGAGTTTAGAAACAACCCCTTCCTTTCTATTCTTACTCTTTTTATATCCTTCCCAGCCGCCTGAACTACTAGTTCTCTCTCGGTTGCTTGCTCGCTTGGCTGTTTCTACACCTTCCCGTCTCCTTGGATGCCTTTGCCTTCTGCTACCACTTTTCCATCATTCCCCAACACTTGCTCGTTCCACCACCCAATCGTTGCTACCACTTGTCCCTTCTCACCCCATAGTTGGTCAAAACTGGTCAAAACTTCTTAAAAATTAACGAAGGCTGCAACAGGCCCTGACCACAATTTCCTAACTCATCCCTAAATCAAGTCATTTTGACCTCTGGTGGCTCTATTGCTGCTTCCATGTGTTCTATGGGTGGTGGTTTTGTTGCTACAAGCATTGTCTCCACTATTTGTTGTGCCGACACCTTTGTTGCTATGATACTTTCTTATAGAGTAGGCATCTCTTCCATCTCAATCCTAGCTTGTGGCGTGGCATTTTTTTCTGTGGCCCTTCCTTGACCTTGTGGCTCCTCCATTCCAAATGAAGGTTCCAACTCTAGGACTGTTGTTGTTGTTTGATACCTGAACCCATTGTATTGCTGAATTTCTAGGTCCCAGTTAGCGAGGATTGCATCAGAGCTTTGTGTGAATACCTTGGCTAATTGTGACATTTGGGTTGTCGGTCGTTGGCTCTGCAGGTCATCCCATTGTTGGTTGCTTGATTTGCATGCCTCCTTCAATAGGTTTCTTATCCTCATTGATTCCTCCTCAATTATGTCAACTTGGGCCTTGAGGACGTCGATTTGTTCACTTATTAGCTTGAGCTGAGCATGGTCTGTGCAGGCCCTTCTGCTGGCAAATAGGGGTTGAATTTGTTCTCTTAACGGGTAGACCTGGTGATTTTTCAGAGCTAGACTGCATGACCAATCGTGGACCTTTCCCATTAAGGCATATTTGTCAGTGAGGGCTTCAGCTAAGGCTTGTTTCTTCATCTCTAGCTTTCTAACCTTACTTTCAATCGATCGCATGTAGATTTCTACAAGATCGGGCAGTGAGGACCTAACAGTCTCTAGCTTCTACTTCATTTATGCATTTGTGGTTGCTAGGCACATGCACGCTGTCTATATATGATCGCAACAGTCGATCAATGTGCAGGTGAACATGTCCATTAGTGCTTCTATGTTGTCTTCAGTGACTGTTGGCCATATGTATTGGAACTGCTAGATAAGTTGATTCACCTAGGCTTGCAATCTTGTATTTGCTTCCTGCAGGTGATTTCGTCCTTCCGTCACTCTGAGAAATTGCATTTTCTGCTGCTCATTTTCCTTGTCCAAGTCCTCATGGAGGCTCTCAGCCTTGTGGGATACTTGCTGAATAAAAGAGAATAGTTGGGTTGATGACCAGTGATGGAGTGTATCATCCCACATTGTGTCTAGTTTCAGGAATTGTTACTATAAGTGTAGGTCGCTTGCAATGGAATTATCAGAGTGGGAGGTATCAATGTTCTTGCTAGGATGGTTTTTAGGATGGCTGAGTGGAATATCATGTGGATGGAGTGATGCTAGGGTTTGGGGAGACTGTGATCTTTATAGGGAGAGCGGGTAAGTACATGCTAGTCCTTTCTCCCTACCAACTAGTATCCAGGCATCTCCCAGCTGGTGGGTCCAACTCAAGCATCAGTGTTTTACTCTCGGTGTGTGGCATCCCTATGGTCGAGATGGCGCCTTCTTTTCGACTAGCTGACTGAACCTTTTCTTCCACAGAAGTTCATCGGTGGTTGAATGAGAGGATCTCAGACACGGTTGCGGAGGTGGAAGCAGTTTACGAGGATGACTCCAATGATGGGTGTACTACAGTGACTGTGGTGGCAGGGATCTCTAGGACTATGGCCATTGTGGGAATTATGTTTTCTATCTCAACATTGAGCTTGATGACTAGAGCTGGGGGGTTAACTTTTAGCATTTTAGCAGCTGGCTTTTTGACTTGGGGGGTGCGAATAACACACTTCTTTTGCAACTTAGGTATTGACATCGGGGAGGAAGCCTGGGCTATGCCTGCGAGAGGTGCCATTAAGAAAGGTGGCGTTACAATGGGGAACAACATGGTCAAACCTTGAAAATGCTCGGGATAGTCACCCTCACCTAGCTCAAAGCTTGTGATTTTCCTTCTTACTTCAAACATTTTCTCTTCCATTTTGAGAAAAATCGGTTGGAGTACTTCATCTACCACCCTCTTCTTGTTACTTTATGCTCCCTCACCCTCTCAGTTCTGTGGCATTAGAGCTCCAGAAAGGTACCTAGGCTTCCCTTCTCTCACTTCGCAGGTGACTCCCCGCCAGGACTCCACTTCTCTACATAAGGCATCCTCTCTCAGGCTAAAACTCAGTGGCCTTAATTTGATTGTGGTGAGGTTGACACACTGTAGTCTAACATAAGTGTGCATGTGTGAGGAACTGAACCAGAGCTCACTTGAGAACTCATCTAGGAGAGTCCTAGGTATTCTCTCGATGGATTGAATGACATCCACCATCTGTGCATGCCAACTTTTGAAGGATATTTCATTGATCTCTTTTACGTTAGGATCACTCGATGCCCTCCCCAGTTCGTACCTAAACGCAATTGGCTGGTCTTCAGTAATGGTTGCCATCTACCTCTCTAGTGGTGGCCTCCACTTCCACATTGTCAGCACCATTACCATGTACCTGAACACAAATCTAGTGCTCCACTAGTAGATATCCTCGCATGCCTCAAAAAGTTTGTTGAACAGGAAATTTGACCATTTAAGTATCTCTCCCTGGTAGAAGTGTTCTTCTATTGAAACAGTGTATAGGGTGCACTCTTTTCTCGTGAAGTGCCTCATTGTCTTGCCTATAATAAGATAGCAGGTGAACAAGATGTTATCTTTGTTGGTCTTGTCCAACTTTGTGCCCTTTTCCCCTCACTTTGTTCCATAGCAGGCGTAGATGTTGTCTTCTATCTGTTTGTTGCCCCGCTTGGCCCCAGCCTGAAATGTTGTGTTGACTGTATTCCCCATTTCTGCCAACCTAGTCAATCGATAGATATCTTCGGCCAATTGGGTGCCGAATATAGGCATATTTTGTAGGTTGAACAATGTAGACCTTTGTAGCCCTATGAATTCTTCTCTGATTCTCGAGGTCCTGGTGCCATCCTCCCTCTAAAATTCCTCCGCATATACTTCCCTCTTCATTGCTGGAAATTGGAATCCAAATAGTGAAGTCATTGTCGATGAGATTCGATTGATCATACTTCTCGTATAGGTCATCCATGACTTTAACTCTTGCATCCAAAGTGATTTGTGGGACTGATATGATTCTTTTTTCCATCGTTCTCCTTCTACTGTAAACAATTTCGACTAGTGGTCTCCTGTTTCTCTTGTCCTACTCTTCTTCTTCCGAGTCATCCTAGAATCCTTTTTTTGTTTGAAATTCTACCATTCTCTGCATTCTCCTAAGATTTATGTATTTGATTCTAACACGACGTCCCTTGAATAATGATGCTTTAATCAACTAATTACTCCAACAAACTTTCATGTATTCTAGCTATATTTTACCATCGTCGGCCAACTGGTACGTGGCAACTATCACATGGGTTCGGGATGTACAGAGTGGGCTGCATGGCATCTTTATTTTGCCGTGATGGGATTATTTGTTAACTAATTCTATGCTTAATGGGAAATATTTTGTGACCCTATATTGACAGTTTCCTTATTGATTATTTAGTTGGGAATTACCTACTGGTATGGTGGCTGGGACAAGTTCTTGTGCGGTCATCAATTTTGGAAAAGGTGCGGACCTATGTGTATTCTGTTGATGGAGTTTGACACACGTGGCTTCTGTCCATACTAACTAGGCATACCACTGTGATCTGACATTATATGGCCACTGACACTAACCCCCCCCTTCCCTTGACCACAAATGGGTTGTGGTATCCCAAATTGGCCGCAACCTTATTATTCGAAAGAAACTTATTTTTTTTCGCTTGCGGAAGGGTTTTAGGCATGTGCCATTCACCAATTCCTACAGTAGAACTCCATCCAGTTGTGTGAGTCTTACTGCGCCTAATTCCTTTTATTTGTGTAATGATGAATGGGCTAAACCAGTGCATTTGTAGTTTTCCCAAGAACTTGAGGAACTTGTTGTGATAGAGGAGCACTTGGTTGTTGACTTCAAATGATTTTTTCTTGATGTGTCTATCATGCCAAGCCTTCTGTCTTTGTTGCTCGATAGATTGATGGAAATACTCCAAGAACCAGGTTTCATCAAGTTCCATCAGTTGGCTCAATCTATTCCACAAGGCACTGCTCTCTATCATACCTGTAGCCTCTGAAATCAACATGTTGGGTAGTATAAACTTCACTAGCACCATTGCCTCTCTGCCGTAGACGATCTGGAAAGGTGTTTGTTTGCAGATTCTCTTAACTATTGTCCTGTATGCCTGGAGAGTCATTGGACTCTTTCATCCCAGTCATCCCAGTTGGCCGATACGACTTTTGTTAGCCATCTTTCTAGTATCTTGTTAAATGCCTCTATTGCACCATTTTCCTACGGATGATAAGGACTAATCTTGTTATGTTGTACCATAAATTTTGTTAATCGAACTTCAATTCTTTCATTCAAAAAATGTGTGCCTTGGTCGCTTGTGAGTTCCCTCGGGCATCCGAACCTTGAAATGGTATTTTCAAAAATGAATCTTGCCATTGCTTCTACTATGTAGTCTTTTACTGGTGCGATCTCTACCGATATTATTAGGTATTATGTTTCTATGATGATGTATCAGGCTCGGGAGTGTCTTGCTGGTGGGGAGATTGTTCCAATGAAATCTATTGCCCACTTATCGAATATATGCACCATATGGACCAGGTTTAGTGGTGGCTCACCATGTCGGGAAAGCTTACCAATCCTTTGACAGACATCACAATTATTAGAAAACGTTTTCGAATCCTTATGTATAATGGGTCACCACAATCCTGTGTGTAGTATATTTCTTGCGGTAACCTTGCCCCCTACATGAACTCTCGCGACCCCTGCGTGGCACTCCCATGGGACAACTTCTCTTTCATGATGTAGGACACAATGTCTAAGTATTTGGTCCAAGCCCATTTTGTAAAGGTGTCCTACTATGAGCTAGTAATCTGCAGCTCTGACCACTAAGTGCCTCTTCTGTGTTGCTATGTACCCTTGTGGGCAACTGCCTGTTGTTAGTAAAGTAGTAATTTCCTCTAGGTAATCGGGTATGGCTTCTATAATGAACAGATCATCATTGGGTAACTGATCATCTATCACCCCATCATTCTCCCCTATTTCCAGGTGAGACAGGTGATCTGGGCCTACATTTAATCTTCCTAGCTTAACAACCACCTCAAATGTGAATTCTTGAAAAAGTAATAGCCACCTGCATATTCTTCCTTCTAGTACCAGCTTGTTTACTAGGTACTTCAGTGCAGAATGGTTTGTGAAAAAATTGAATGGTGCACCTAGTTGTTAGTGTCTGAACTTTTGGAGAGAGTAGACCATTGCTAGAGCTTCTTGTTCTATTGTTGTGTAGTTTTTTTCATTGTGGAGAGCTTTTTCCTTGCGTAGTATACCGGATGATCGATCTTCTCTCCTAGTTGTGCTAGGACTGCTCCTAGTACTATTCCAGACACATCGATGTGTACACGGAACATTTTGTTCCAGTTGGGGTACACCAATATGGGGGCACTTACTAACCTTTCATTCAGTTTGTTTAGTAATGCGTGACAATCAGTTGTCCAGATGAATTCCTCCATCTTCCTTAGTAGTTTATGATGAACCTTATGTAGTACCCCGTATGGCCTAGAGTTACTCTTCGTTTCTTTACGTTGTGGGGTGGTTCCATGTGGACGATTGCTGCTATTTTGGTAGGGTCCATGTAGACTCCATCCTTGCAAACAATATGGCCCAACATCGTTCTGAAGGGAACTCCAGAAACACATTTTTTTGTATTTAAAGAGATCTGCAACTGTCTACATCTTTCAAAGATTACTCTTAATAGATTGCTATGCTTCTTTAGCGGGTTGTATCTTGTCTAGTCATCCATGTAGATTTCTAGGAACTTATGAATGTAATCTCAAAATGCAGCTATTACAATCTTTGAAAAGACTGTTGTCACATTCTTTAACCTGAATGGGATTACATTCTATGCGTACAACCCCCACTCCCTTGTGAAAGTTGTTTTCCTTTTATCTTCTTCGGCCATTCGGACCTAGTGGTAGCCTAAGAAGGCATCTGCGAATGAATATGCCTCGTTCCCTGCAACATTGTCTAGGACTTCATCATTGAAAGGCATGAGGAACGGGTCATGGATGCATGCATTGTTCAGGCTTATGTAGTCGATGCATACTCTAATATTGGTCACATATTTCTTGTTATTAATAACTATAGGGCTTATCTAGTTAGCTTAATTGACCATAAATATGATTCCTGCATCCAATATTTTGTCAATATCCCTTTTAACTTTCTCTTTCAACCTTGGGTTTAGTCAGTATGGTCTGTGCTTGACTGGTCGAACACACATTTTCAAAACAATTTTCATCTCTCCCAAGTTACCTTTTATCCCCTTGAGTTTTGCTACCAAAGCTGGGAATAGGTCCTAGTATTCCTACAATAAATCAAAAATTTCTTTGGTGGTCTGTTCATCCTAGTAGTCTCCCTCTAATGCTATCTTGGGCTTATCTTCCATCCCTACATTTTGTTTTCTCAGCTTCACTGGTAGGAGATGGGCACCTTTCGTCGAGGGATTCTCTCGTATCCTCCTTTCTCCCTCTATTTCTTCAAAAGTTAGGTGTCTAAGTCCTTCCAATCCATATTTTTCTAGTTATGCATCAAATTTGTCGCAGGTCACCAATCTTGGCGATTCCATATCATCGAAGCATTTCAAAAAGTTTTCTTTGTGCTCCCCTTCAACTAACATCTCTAGGGTGAACAAAACCCCTTTCATTGATTGAAGTACTTCTGCCATTTGTGCTTTACTACTTTTGAATGAAAAATCACCACTGACCTATTCTTTCAAGGCATCCCAAGCAGCCGTTTGTTGTCATAGTTCCTCTTGGATGTACCACGCTTGGGGATGGCACTGAGGGTGTGTATAAAATCATGCACCCACATGTCCTTTGGCATCCCTCGACTTTCCCAGTTAATCGTGCAATTTTTGATATGCTCCTCAGGACTCGAATTCCGTGTGTATTTTTTTTCATCTAGTGGTCAATATTCTTTCTTGCTGAACCTTTCCTTCATTGCTTGTTTGGCATCCTTCTAGTCTTTTAATACTTGGCAGTGTGCTTTCTACCACCTTGTCGGTGTTTCCATGAGTGCAATGTCTATTAAGGGAATTCTCTGGTTTTTTGGTACATCCTGGTCCATGTTTTCCAGGAACTGATCTATTGGTTCAAGGCCACAGTGCTTTGGGCTGTCGCCCTTTTCTATGTCTCCCCAGGTTACTCGACTTATCATTGTACATCGTCGGGTTGTCAGTTCATACCCACCCTGCTGCCATGCATCCCATGTAGCTTCTGAACTAGCTTCTGAACTTTCAATTCTCCTTCAGCTAACTAATCCTCTGGCTATGTGATTTATGTAATCCTCCCTCTTTCCTACCTTGAGTGTATACAACTGATCTAACATCCCTGGTTCCTCCCCATCATTTGTTGGCTTTGTAAATCTAGGTCAATTTTAGGGGTCCAATTGCTGAATCACCCTTAGTCCTTCTGCTTCAAAGATCATTAGTTCCTTCTTCAAATCTATCACAACATAGTTCTCGTATGTCCAGTCAATCCCTAAGAGTGCTAGACATGGGTCTTTACCCCCCATAATGTTTATTACTTCGAACTTAGTGTGTGTTTTCACTCCTGCCACATTAACCTTTACATTCTCCAATCCCCCAATAAGTAATATACAATACTGATTTTCCATTCTCAATTGAATTGGTGAATACTTTAGCTGCAGCTTCCCCATTGCCTCCTAGGTCTTCCAGGGTAGGATGTTTACATATGACCCTAGATCTAGCATGGTGTCCCTTATCTATAATCTTGCCACCTATGTGTTGATTTGTAACTCCTTCCCACTTCTTTTCTTATTTCTCTTCACTCTTCTTGAGGCTTTCTCCGACCAGGCTTCACATGGTTGTCTTGTGTCCTCTCTTTTACGCATACCCTGGCCTTTAAGATTTTTCGTAATTCCTTTAGCATGGCCTCATATTCAATATTTTTTAAGAATAGTTTAAACCATTCGCTAAAGGGCTAGGCAGGAGCAGGTCCATAGACTTGTGGTCTTCAGGTGTCCCTATCATTAGTCATTTCCTCGAACAATTTGGCTGCTTCTTGATAATACCGCTTTTGGTGCTCAAGCTAATATACCTTTCGTGGTGACACTACTTTAACAATCACGGAGGGTTCCTCAGCATAGCGATCTTCCCTTGTCTTCTTCCCTCCTTGGGTGAATATATTAATATTTTTCGTAGGGAAACCCTCGTCGGTTTGAGGCTCAACATTCACCGGGTTGGCCCCTTGTTGTCTATTTCTCTCTTCCCATTTCGTAATGAGCTTTGGGCAGTCTTCCATTGCATGGGTGTTAACTCGACATTGTGAACACCATGGTCTTCTAGGGAGTGGGCATTCCCTTGTGAAATGTCCTTTCTAATCGCAATTGTAACATCTTAAGGGTCCCCTGCCCCCCGTTCTTCCTCCGCATCTGTTTCCTCCTCACACCCCTTGACTCACTTCATTAACCCTGAATGTGGATCTGTCCAGCCTTTCTACTAGAGCATCCAGCGCTCCGCATTGATCGATGTGATGAGTGGTTGATGTGCAGAACTCATAGTAGTTGTTATTGGGGACATTGGAGTACTTTTGTAGAATTGGACACGTCCGTGACAGATGTTTGTACCTTCTACAAACCTCACAAAATTTTGTGTTATTCCTTCTTGGGAAGGGTGCTTGTGCTTTGATTACCACAACTATTGTGTGGGAGTGGTTCTAGACGATCCCTCCACCCCCCCTGTTTGGTTAAGACCCCATAGTCATGGGAACTTCGTCGCAACATGCCCTTCCACCATGCAATGGGTGCACCAAATGTTGGGCTTGGTTGGTAGTACAGGCTGGAGGTCTCTCAGTTTCTCTTTTAGATTCGTGATCTGGCTTTGCAAGCCCGTGATTGCTGGATCACGCAGACTCATGCCTCTGCAGTATTCATGGATACCCTGACATTGCTTTGATTTGACATGCTTACTATAATGCATCCTACAAGGTTCCTATCTTCTATTGTGTCAGCAGTATCCTAGTTAGGGTCAACAGTACCTTGATGAACTAGTCCCACTGGTGGTTCGAGTCCACAGTGTGACTTAGCTTGAAAATGGCATCCTTAAATCTTTACATATGCTCCCAAGCAGTCTCACCCTCCCTATGCTTAATTTCGCATAGCTATGATAGCCCTTGCTCATCTGTTTGCAGTACCTTGAATTCCTGTACAAATCCCCTTTTAATATCATCTATGGTTGGGTTCTATATTTGTTCTACCCACTTTATGAACCAGTGCAGAGCCTGTTCTCTTAGCATGGTCTGGAATTACACCATCTGAATATTATCCGGAGTCTCACAAGCCCTCCAGATGGCTTCACAGAGGTACCAATGTTGCTCCACATCCTCGTTCCCCTTTCCTGCAAACTCTAGGTATCTAGTAAATGATCCCCCCATACTGCTCTAAGTATTAGCTAATAGCACAAAACCTTTGGTTCCTAGACGTAGGGATCCCTATAGTCCCAAGTTACTACTATAGCCAGTTCTTGTACTACTTCCAATATTGAGACTGGTTTTGTATTTCTCTCATACACTGCATACTCACACCACTTTGGCTAAGTTAAGGATGAATTCTTCTGGTTTGTGATAAGGTACCTGGGGAAGGTTGGGGAAAATTCCACTCACATTTTGGGTTGGGACTGTTGAACCTTGGTGGATGCTTGTTCTTCGTCAAATAACCTCCTCATCCCATCGCCCACATTGTCGTCATCTTCATGCCAACATGGGTGCTGATCTTGTAGTCCTTCTTCCATAACCTTTAGGGAGGATCCCCCATCCACTCCCTGTTGCGATTCCCAATCTGTAACATTCTCAGAAAATCGTCCCCCTGTTTCCTGTCGCGATCCTATTTTCGCAACTTGCAAGGAATGTCCTTCCTCCTCTTCTCGACTCCAACATCCTTTCTTCCTGCATCCGGGTTACCTAGCGTCATCCTCTCCCTTTATCCCAACTAGGGTTTCCTCCTCACCACTCCTATTTGGTAGGACCCTCTCCTACCTTCTCCTAGGGCTTGAGTTGCTCTTGCCTGCCACTTGTCCGCTAGCAACACCCTCCTCTATGCTCTAACATCCCTAGCTCTCTTCAGTCCTTATGCATCAATCCCCTCGTAGCATCCCTATCCTGTTACCGGGAATACTGTCCACTCGGATACTGCTATTCCCACTAAGACTGGTATCTATCTTACAAACAAACAAGTAACGTCTACTTTCGCTTTCCTTTATGAAAATAGATAGGAGTGGAACAAAGGAGACCAACCTTAGTCTTGCGCTTGATTTCCTCTCCTTCCTGATAGAACTTTGCCGCTTCTTCTTTGTCTGCCTAGCTTCAAAGAGCACCTGTGGAATCATAGCAACATACTACTATCGAAGAACAAAGATCTATATTCATAAATAACACACGACCAGATGTGTGTTAACCATACAAATGCATATATAAGTAAACATACAAGAATATGGAGGAAAACTTGAATAGCTTTATTAAGATGAAAATTAGCAAGAGGATTACAACCATATGTTCTGACCCAGCATCATCCTCTAGCTAGAAAGCCCTTCTTCACCTCAAGTAAAGCTTAGATCACCTGACACTATGAATGTACACCAGAATACCAACAACAGTTCTCTATAAGATATAAAATTCCAGCCTCTGGATCTCTGTGATCAGGGATCCATATATAGATGATGGAAGGGAGGTGAGTCATCTTCTAGGGTCTTGATTAGTGTCCTCTCTCTGATAGTTCTTGTTTCCACTTGGAGAATGGTGATCTCTTACTCATCCCTGGTCAAAAATACAGAGGCAAGTGTCAGAGGGGAGGCTTCTGGAAGATTCCATGATCTTCGACCTCACATTTTGTCCCTGCCATTTGTCCATTCCCAAGCATCGCACCCTATAGAGGAGCAATTCAGTATGCATTGCACCTTGTACACTGGGAAGGTGATATGCATCGCACCCTCTACATTGGGTTTTCAGTATGGTCCCGTTTTGACCATTTATGAGCAGTTTTTAGTGGAGAACTTCTGGGAGATGATGTAATCAGCTGACCTTGTTCCTTTAGGCAGTGAAGCAACACTTTTAG
>APFE031229251.1:804-25985 GCA_000404065.3 Pinus taeda | reverse complement strand
AGATGATGTAATCAGCTGACCTTGTTCCTTTAGGCAGTGAAGCAACACTTTTAGGGACTTAGGAGCCCTCAGTTTATGGAAATTTATGATTGGGGTTGAAGTGCCCAAAAATGTCTATACAGCTGCTCCATAACCTCTTGACACTGCTGCACCAATCGTGGCTCCTCCACAATCATCTGAGACTTCTTCTGGTGCTGCATGTTGAGAGGTAATGTAATCTTCCTCTTAACCAACAAGTACCAATCCTTTTCCTTACTCCTCAAGGCTTTGCATGCATCTTGTACCTCAAGTGCATAGAGTTTCTTGGCTAGCACACCAATCTATTTCCACTTTATCGCCATCATGAAATTTTCTAGAAAAGGAGCTAATTTTAAATCACCGATATCTCCCTCATCCGAACTCCGATTCAACCGATTTGTTTTTTTTTATTTTGGGTATTTTTCTGCAAGGAATCCAAATCTACTATTTATTTCTGAAAATTTTGTACAAAAAATTTTCAGATTTTCTCTGTAAACTCTCGGCCCAAAACAAAAAACTTTGAAATATCCTCTCAGTATATTGTTCTCTCTTTGATCACCTATGCTCTAATACCATGTAGAAATTTTCTACAAATCAGCTCGCTCCGATACCATGTAGAAATTTCACCTGTAGAACAAACCAACATATGCAATGTCTTAAAGCATAATACTTGTTCTACTTCTACAAAACATTAAGTGGAAGCATAATCGAATTCATGAGCAACATCAAGTAGAAACATGCATAACTGATCAAGAGAAATCAAGCACACATAACACAGAATATATCACTGGGGAAAGCACAAAAATAAAACCCCGACACTATATTGTCAGTCAACTAGAAATCCTCTTCACAATACAAAAAGAATTAGCTCAATAGCTATCTTACTCTCTCTGTACTTTGATGATCTTCAATCAGAAGATGAAAATCATCGACTACCTAGGCCTCACTATATAGGCTGTAAGTTGGCTTGATCATACATGTTTTCACCTCAGGTCCAACTACATAGTCATAAAAGAAAATAGACTCCTTCCTCATGCAAGGAATACTTACTAGAAATATCCTAGCAACTGATAGTAAAATGTCCCACATTTGGTCTCAACTGGGTCTCTGAAAGAATTGACACGCAACAATTATCCATGAGTGAATTCTCAGTTATCTAAAATAATAGTTGTCACATGCATGCAAGCATTAACAAACTATATTTTATTATTTTAACAACTTGTTAAAATAATCTAACTGGACTTGACTAAGTTAAACTAAGTCAACTGGTTCTCTCATTATAGAACTAAACCTTATCTCCTTTAATCAAGGGATAAATTCCTAAATCAAGGGAGAAACAAGTTTAATTTTCCATAACCAATTAACTCATCGAGATTAATTAATTAATATTTTAAACTGCTGTTAAGATCAAATTCGTTTTTACTTCTATAGTTAGACCAGGGACTGCTAAAAATAGGAAGGGACCCAGAAATGCTATTTTTAGAACTTTCTATTTTTAGTAGTTTCACCTCTCACCCAATGTGGCCAATGACCTCACTGGCCAAACTGCTATTTTTATGCATGTTATTTTTAGTAGGTCCATTTTTAGCACATTCTAAATTTAACATTTCTTGTTGCACATTTTTCAACATATTGATCCTCATAATACCCAGATCACCTACTATCCCCTTCATCTCAGAGAACTTTGTGGGAAACATGTCTTGATATTAACGTAGCAATTCCATGACTTTGTCAACTGTGTCCTCATCCTAGTAATCACCTATATTTGTGAAATTCAGTTGTGATTTCGACCCAATATTCACTCACTTGGTCTTTAATGGCTTTGAAATATTAGGAACCTCTACCTTAGGCCCAGTGAATTTTCATTGTCCTTCTGACTCAGGGATACTGATATTTCTAGGGTCTTCCTCACCTTCTTCACTGTAACATTGTAGCATTCCAGAGCATGGTGCAAACGCATACTCTAGTCAGGTTGTACCCATGTGATAGGCTCTATATGCATTCTGAATATCACAACCTTATTTTCCTATAATGCTTCATGAATACATTCAAATCTGTCCTTAAAACTGAATGTTAGAAAAAATATTTCCTTCAGAACGTCCCACTTTGCGGTTCCATGTCACAAATTTGTTTCTAAATACTAATTCATCGAAATAATATCCAAGGTGTGGAAAAATATATTTACCCATTCAGCCCGTGGTTCCTCTGCCCATGCTTTCATCCAATGATCCAGATGCTCACGCAGAGTATCCTTCCCTGTATATTTTTCAGTAATGCTGGTATTTTCATAGCCAAATTGCAACTTTATCATCCTTTGGTACTCCTTCCAGTCTACAAAATTGTTCTTATGTGTACCCCACCATCTGGTAGGCATAGCTCTTAGCATGATATCCAATGCATATAACTGATGCTCCTCTTGTACATCCCCTTGAAATTTATCAAGAAATAAATTTACATCTTATAAACCATCATAATATGGTAAATTGCATACCTCAGTGGATATACATCGAAGTGATTTAGTAAGTATGTTGCATTATAATGTTGATACTTCGAGCAATCTATTTAGCTAATGATCGAGATCCTTATCTCGTTTCGATTTGCAAGAGTTGTCCTTTTCCCAAGTAATTCTTCCATCCACCATAGGATTGATCCAATCCTCGTTCCATGCAATAAACCTATAAATCTATTCAATATCATCCTCCTCATAGTAATCTTAGACTGGCTTAGTATACCGCACACCCTATACTGAATCCAAGTTGATGACTGCATTCATGTAAACTTCCCAATCAATTCTAAACCACACCGGGTAGAGATTACTATCATCCACTATTTCAATTACCTCAAAATTAGTTATATCGCGTGCCCCTTCAATGTATATAGTTACTCCATGTAAGCATCCCATGGGAATAATATTTTGTTGGTTCTACATTCGTAGCTAAATTGGGGACCACTGTAGCTCCAACTTTCCCATTATTTCCCAGCTGTATTTAGGAAAAAAAGTTGCATTAGATCCCAAATCTAGGATCACCTAGTCCATTTCAAATTGTCCAATTTGTGGAGTCAATATCATCTCCCGATTAGTCATTTTCTTAATTTTGTTTACTTCATGCATTGCTCGTTGTTCAAGCAATGACTTACCATTGCCACCACAGTTGTCTATTAACTCTTGCAGTTCCTCCACCACTTTCTAGTCCCTTAAGAGATTCATGCATGTCTGTATGAAGGGTGTCAATACTGAAGGATCTCTTTCCCACGCAACAATGAATTCTTCAAGCTTTTCTATTCGAGCACTCTAACTCTTTAATGTGGAAGCTCGTGAATCCAAAAATATCTTCTTCATCTCCATAGATGTTTATTTTTTCCTTATGCAAATAAAATTAAGTATCTTTTTCAGTAGCCCTATGCACCCACTGATTCTCTTCTACTCGTTTTCCTATGGCTTTATCTTTCCTCGTAGCTATACCACTCCACGTAACTATGTTAACACTCAGGTCATCCTCGTGTGGTTCTAACCTCATCACTTGGATGTTCAGAGTAGGTTTATGGTTCTTCTTCTCTTGCATATTTGTGATAAGTAGAAGGCAATCCTCTATAACGTGGTCAAACTGTCGGCAATAGTGACAAGAGGGGTGTCTCTGGTTTTGACAATTTCACACATAGTGGCCTGGTTCCCCACAATGGTAACAAATGACCTATCTTCGACCTCTTCCAAATCCTCCCCCTCATTCTCTTCCTCGTCCTTGGAATCCTCAGCGTGCTGCAGATGTGCCTTGATCATGGTGTGGATGTGTGTCAACTTATACTCTATATGTCAGAGTTTTGTCCATCATTAATTCATAGCTTTGGAAGTGCTCATCATGGCCTACATACTTACATAAATAGTAGAATAGATGTTGGCGAGTCTGCACGAACTTTGGCAACAAATAGAAATTATTTGTTGAGTGCTTTCCTATTATTTGGAAAATAGCGCACCATGTCACTACCCCGTTACTTGATCCAACAAATGTTTCTAGCTTCAAGGGGATAGGACCTCCCCCAATTAGATAGCTTTGATATACTGGGAAATGATCCTTGTCATGACCATTTCCTTTGCACTTTAAGAACCATACTTCAAAACGGGTCTCCTTTTGGACCTATTTCCCCTTTTTGAGATCCTACAACTCCATATGCAAGATGGCCAACTGTGACTGAATTTTCTACACTCCCAGATTCGTATCCTGAATAGGTGAAGCCTCAAATTTCATAGCAATTTCCAACACTTCAGCCTGCGATCCAAGCTTTTTTTGTGACAATGGTACTCTCAAATGAGGTTATAACGTAGAAATACACCAATCCTTATGTTGCTCATCTAAAATATGTAGATTAGCATGTTGTAGAAGACATTTCAACCTTTGATCAATATCACATGAAAATTCCTTCACCTTTTGCTTAATTTCTTTGACCTGAGTCACATACTGGGCTTTAGACTTTGGCTTTTTGAATTCATTATTTAGTGCATATTTTGTGTCTTTTAATGATGAATATGGATGAGTCGTACTGTAATTAATATACCAACTCAGCGCCCTATCTTGTAATGTCGTGACCAAATATTCTTTCATCAAATCATCATATCTTATCTGTTGTGACTTCCACAAAACATTTGCTACAAACAAGAATTGGTCTGGGTCTTTTGTCCCCAAACCCTTTAATATTGGCATCTTTGTAGTGTTTTCCATACTGAATAACAGAGGTGGAGGTGGAGGCATCAGTGTGTGAGGCGGAGGTGATGGAAGAGGTGGGGTGGATGGATGGGATATTCCTGCAGTGCCCTGATCTTCCTACTGTGGTGCACCTTTGGGTGTCTTCGAACTACTACATTCTTCTTCACTATCAGATGCTCTCAATAGAGGACTATACTCAACAATTGTATCTATATATTTTCTTAATTGTTTCCCACTTCCCGTATCTCCTATCGAGTCTCATATAAGCATCAATTTAGTGGCATAACACGCTTCTCACGGAATAGAATTTTAATCCATGTTTTCAGAGACTTCAGATGCTTACCTCTTGGTCCTTTGAAGAATCAACGTTCATCTTCGGTATAGCTAGAAGACCTATCAATTGCGAACTCAGTAATAAATCCTCCCAAAATAGTATCGATCCATTAGTCGACAACCTTCGCAACCTTGTTTTTTGATCTTTCGAGGTGCTTCACTAACTTTGGCATCCACACAATAGGGTTATCCATCTTCCAGGTAGGTTTACCATTCTCCAATTTAGCCAACCATTCGTATATTTCTCATGGAAAAGAGAAAAAGAAAATTTTGTGTTCCTCTCTGTATATATATTTCTACAACCACTCTTCTTATGACATGCACAAATTCCTGTTTTCTTGAGCTACAAACTCATGCAACTTCTGATCTATCCAATTCTCAATCTCATTCTTAGTTGGTATCCACTTATGCCACATCACACATTCCTCAGATAGATCCCGATCCTAACAATAAAACCATTTTTTGGCTTGAGGGGGCTTGGACCCATGTTCGGAGTTAGTTGTGCTAAGCAAAAAAACCCTACACTACTGGCCCTTTTGAAAACAACCCGAATAGCGCAAGCTGCAAGCTCACCTGAGGCAGTATTGGGAGATGCTAGAACTAGGTTTTTTCATCCATAGGAATATGTAATTTATTTCTTCCAAACTTAGGGCTTTATCTTTACCTTCACGAACCTTAACCCTTAAAACATGAAATTTACAGTAATTAATAGTTAACAGATTTATGACCTTCATTAATTGTGCTAAAGATGCATAACATCATATAAATAAATATATCTATATCTTCATGAATATATTAAGTAATTGTCCTAAATAAATGCATTCAAAAAATCCTAAATATAGTAAATTCATAGATAAAATAGAAATACATGGATGCATAGATAGTTCTTCAAAAGAAGTTTTTTATTATGCTTTAGATTGTCAAATACAACTTCTTCCAACCCTATGCAGATAGCTGCAGGGGCCCACGCGCTCAGTTGTAGACTTACCAAAGTATCCACGTACATAGTTGAAGAAGCATTTGCCTTCACCCAAGTGCCGAATAGATAAAATCATACCCAAATCATGCACTATTCTTACTTATCCTATTTATGACTCTTATAATTTGTGAACCATGGGCGGGTCTCAAAACAACTTGAATTTAACAAACTAAGGGGCTTTGACCTTCCTAAATCCCCTTTGACTCCTATTGACCTATGCTACTCACTCTTCTCTCCTCAAAATGCGGGGACTTTACAATAAATTTACAAATCTTAATAACATTTGACCCATGGGACCCCGTCCCAATAGTACTTAGTAGGGACCATCTAAGCCTATATATTATTTGAAATACATACGTGTTACCGGGAATAGTGTCCTCTTAGAGCTGCTATACCCACTAAGACTGGTAGCTATCTTAGAAACAAACAAGTTAAAACTACTTTCGTTTTCCTTTATGAAAAATAGACAAGATGGGAACAGAGGACACCAACCTTTGTCTTGCGCTTGGTTCCTTGCTCAGTTCCTCTCTTTCTTGATAGATCTTTGCCGCTCCTTCTTTGTCTACATAGCTTCAGAGAGCACCTATGGAATCAAAGAAGCATAATACTATCGAAGAACAGAGATCTATATTCATAAACAACATAGGACCAAATATGTATTAACAACACAAATGCATATACAATCAAACATACACGAATGTCGAGGAAAACATGAATAGCTTTATTAATATCAAGAATAGAAATAGGATTACAACCAATTTTTCTGACCCATCATCATCCTCCAACAAGAAAGCCCTTCTTCACCTCAAGTAAATCTTAGATCACCCAACACTATGATGTTACACCAGAAAAACAACAGCACTTCTCTACAAGATACAAGATTCCAGCCTCTGGATCTTTGTGATGAGGGATCCATATATAGATGATTGTAGAGGGGTGAGTCAGCTTCTGGGATTTTGATTAGTGTCCTCTCTCTGATAGTTCTTGATTCCACTTGGAGATTGATGATCTCTTACTCATCCCTGGTCGAAATCAGAGAGGTAAGTGTTAGAGGGGAAGTTTCTGGAATATTCTATGATCCTCCACCTCGCAAACTGTCTCTACCATTTGTCCATTCTTTCCCATCACACCCTACAAAGGGGCCATCTAGTATGCATCACACCCTTTACATTGGAAGGTGATATGCATCACACCCTCTGCACTGGGCATTCAATATGGTCCAGTTTTGACCATTTCTGAGCAGTTTTCTGTGGAGAACATCTCGGAGATGATGTAATCAGCTGACCTAGTTCCTTTAGGTAGTGAAGCAACACTTTTAGGGACTTAGGAGCCCTCAGTTTATGGACATTTATGATTGGGGTTGCAGTGCCCAAAAATGTCTATAACAGTTGTCCCCTAAAGCATGAGGTCGTTAATCTTTTGATGTCGGGTGAAATTCTTTACCATGAGGATCCGAAGTTTTTTTTTTCGAGCTGGGAGGCGACCTGTAATAAGATACAATACAATACATTATCTTCATAATATTTTTCATGATCTAGCTAAGGCGGGCATTCCCATGCTCGGCTTATAAATTCACTTTCATGTACATAGGACAGACAACTGTTTGTGTAGCAGACTAATGATTCGGATGGAGTCATCATCCTTTGATTTGGATGATCATCTGTTTGGCAATGATGTACATTTGATGTCTTTATATTCTTGAATATATCGCAGCTCGGATGGATGAAACTAGATCTGGGTCTTCAAAACTCATTCCATCTTCACTTGGAGTACAAGTCAATCCATGTGAAAAATGTTCTGGAGTCGAACATGGAAAGACATCCCCTGATTACCAGCCAATGATGTAAGCTATTAACAGGTGCGAGAGGAGTCACCAATAATGTCAATGATCCTCAAGGTACTACAGTACAATTCGCATTGTGTGAAAAAGGGACTTGGCGTCGAACACCATGCAAAATCTTCCGGTCGAAGGTCATTGATGTAAACCTGTCGGCGAAAGTGAGAAACTTGCCATTGAGGCATGCAAGCTTCAAAGTACTGAAATGGGTTGTTCCTAAGTCAACTTCTTGGACAATGAGCTGATGTTGACAAGAAGTGACCCATCGTAGGAGGGCCTTAATGAATCCCACATCTACGACACAGAACGGAGCAAATGATTTTGGAGGTGAAAATAATCTGATGATACAGGGTTCAGGGTGGCGATCATGAAAGAATGGAGCGTGAATGTATTACAGCGAATGAGACATAGGTGAATTCTTTGAGTGACTTCTCTTGAACATATCGGTGACACAAACAATGGATTGGTAGCATTAACCCCAAAGATGGATGGTGTGACGGACCAATGGTGATATGACCAGTGAATGGAACAACCCAACTTGACTCGGATGCGAAGAGAAAGTGTCATGTTCAAGAGCGACTTGCTACCAATAAATTTTCTTCAAGTTTTCTTCCCAATTTTCCCCAGTCATTGCTAACCAATACCTCTTTATTTTTGTCAATCTTGAGGAGGATAACATATGCTTGTTCTCTAACGAGCCTAGCGACAATGAAACTCGTTCTCATCCATTTGGACAAGTTTGTCGCTATTAGGTTTTAACGAGTTTAACGACAAAGATAACTCAGACCTTTTCAATTTTAGAGAGTCTGAAAGGGATGGAAAGGAAACTCCAATGAATTTTTTCATCATATAATCCCTTAAGTCCGAAAAAGCGTAAAATAATACGAAAGGGATGAATTTTCGATAGTTTTAACGAGCCGAACAAGACAATCGCTTGATCGTTTTGTGTAATAATCCCTCAAGTCCAAAAAGAATAAAATCTAGAGGAGGGATAGCACTTCTGATGACTTTAATGAGCCAGAGAGGCTAATTGCTCGGCAATATTTTCATATTTTACAAGTCGGTTGAAAAGAGCTTAAAGGAGACTTGTTTTCCGAGGAATGAGTGATGATTTCAAGTAGCGGCTGATTCCAGGTAAGGTTTGGAATTTTCCAATCACGACAGTGTCACAAGGATGGCTAACAGAATCACTCTTCGCAAATTTTCCTCGAAAGGTGTAAACAATCAAATGGAGGTGAATGATTGGCTAAAATAGAGTGGAGGTGATGATGAGAACATGACCAAGGCTCAAAATCTTATGATAATGCATTCACAATGGTTATTTATCGGGGATCAGTTCATTTTTTAATGATCTTAAACTCTGGGGGAAACATTTGCTCATTGCTTATGTTTATTTTTTAATGAGCTTGAATTCCACGTTAAAACTGCTCGTGCCAGACATATAATAAGGATATCTCATCTAAGATGCCATTTTTTATGGAGCTTGCACCTTTTAAAGCTTTGCCCCGGATCCTTTCTTTATGAAAGCTAAGAAACGACCAATCCTACGATTTTAAAGGGTTAGAGGACCTACAAATTTAAAAAATAAATGGTCGCTCTTTTCTTGCATGCAAAAAGGTTTGCATGCCCCCAGGTATAATGAAAAATTTCCAGGTTACCATATAGAAGCTCTTACTTTTGCAAGATAGTTTCCATCCACGTCGTAGATAGAAACACTTCCTGGCTTAGTCCATCTGGACCAGGGTGGTTCTAAATCTCGACCTCCTAACCTTGATGAGGGAATCTTATTCTGGTCTAACTCCCTTTTCCTATAAGGACGGGTGTCGGACCAGTCATTTTCCTCCGCGGAAACCTACTTTATACCTAGAGTTTCCCTGCCGAAGCAGGCTAGGGTGCATGCCCTCTAGGTTTCAGCCATATGCTCCCGAATCACTCGCGCTCATCAGGTGGATGGACTAGAGATCGATGAGACATTCCTTCGTGAAAATACCATTTAGGGATGGCATTTGACTATTTTCTATGTGTGAACCAGGGAATGACAGCTGGTCTATGAGCTTGACCACTCTGCCTTCATGCGGAAGACACATTACTCTAAAGAGTGACGAGACGACGGCTCCCATGCAATAAATATAGTCATGCCCAAGGAGTAGATTATAATCTAGGGGTCCTTGGACTACCATAACGTTCATGTGAATGGTTTTCCTTCTCAAAATAATGGGCACATTGGGAAGGATCCCTAACGGTCGACTGGCTCCTTTGTCAAAGCCTATCATATTTCTCATTTCAGGTAGAAGCGATGGCGAACCAAGTGCTTTCCAAGAAGTTGAGGAAAGGATACTCACAGAAGCCCCTTCATCTATGATGGTACCAGCCATGACCATTCTGTAACCTTGTACAATGATTCAGAATGGTACACTAGCTGGTAAACGGGGTCTGCCTAGTAGATTCCAATCGAAGGAAACGACTAGGTTGTTTGGAGGTGGGATCGAATAGATGGCTGGATATGACTCTGATGAACTTCCTCCCTACGGTAAAGGAATGGGTAGACTTCCACCAAGTTCATTGGAGTCTGTGTTTATGAAAAGAATTTGAACGGTGTCGTTTTCTTTCTCTTTAGTGACGGTATCACTCGAAGATGATCCCTCTAAAGGCAAGACCGGGTCAACTGCCACCTTGACCTTTTGACTTTCATCAGGTATGGATTCAGAGGGTTCATTTTCAATGATAGACGCTTCGACCGACCACAATGGTGTGTCGGTCGGATTTTCAACCAGTGGTGGACTTGGCAAGAGTTTCTTATATCCAGGAGGGAGCCGTAGCGGTGAAGCACGACGGTCATCCAAAACTCTTTTGGCTTCATCTAGGAAGGGACAACAGTGGACAGGGTGATCACCTTCACATAGTTTACAAGGAAATTTGCGATTCCTTTTTTGTCCAGATACTTCGCTTTCACTGGTTGACAGTGTACTTTCAACATGATCATCAGATGTTGATGACACCGGATTGTGCAAACGAGGAGAAAAATCCCTTAAGATCTGAGGGATGCAAGGACAATCTCAATGATAGTGATCTCCTTTGCAAATTACACATGGAGATTTAGGTTTAGATGGTGCAGTGTGAGGATTTTCGCTAGACGACACATGGTTGCCCCTTTTTGCTTTTGGCTCCTTCTTCTTCTTTTCCTTTTTCTCTTTCCGCTTCTCCTTCTTCTTAGTTACTTGATCTTTAGCTTTACCAGGTTCATCAAGCGAAGAGGAAGGAGGAGAGGGAGAAACGAACGAAGTGGAAGGTTGGGGGGTAACTCTAGTATCACCTAGTTGCTGACTTGACTATTTAGGAATTACGGTATTCTGAACGACAGAGAGAGAAGAGCCATACAGGTAAACCAATCGTCAACCCTGTAAGTGACAATGTGGTCATATGGGATGCACCAACATCTCCCCAAGAGGAGAAAGGACTAGGATTTCCTCCAAGGGGAAACCCTTGGTTGGAAGACTCCATTTTTCTCCACCTAATGACCAACAAGGGAAATTGTGATGTTATTCTGATTAAAATAAATTTTAGACGCTTTGACACAACTTATTTTTTCAATTTTTAAGAGTCGAGAAAAAACAAAAGATGACTCTAGTCACCTTTGACTTTTAATGAGCCTGAAGAGACAAGTGCTCAGATGGACCTTTTCCTTTAAGGAGTCTGAAAAGGAACAAAAGAGACTTCTCTAGAAATATAGGTAGAGGGATTACCAAACCAATCACAAAACTATAGAATGCTTTTTACGGTACGGCAGTCAATCTTCCCGAATGTTGTGTTCAGTGCATTGCGATCGATAGGGTGGCAGACACGGCTTCCTAAGGATAAAGGATATAGCCTATTGTGGTCTCCAAATATATACTCGAAGGTACATAGGAGAACAAGTCCGTATTGGCACTTTTCATCTCAAAGTGGAGGAATCACCCAACCAACAATGAAAACAATAGTTACCAGGTTTTACGACGCCGGAATATGTCTCTAGCCTAGACTTCTAAATGTTGTGCGTTAAGTTCCAAAGCGTTTTTAGATTCATTAAATTTATTTTATAGTTGATCTTTTTTAAAAGTTTTCCTTTCAGGTTCACCGCGTTATGTGTATACAATTCCTAAAATGCAGTCTAAGATGATAAACATATGTTTAATCTTCTTTTGGTAATGAAAATCCTAGCTACTAAGGAAAGAGAACTGAGGGTCTTTCAACAAAGAGCACAAAGCACACACTAAAATCCTAAATCAAACCAAGCAGTCTAAATGCAAATGCACATGCATGTATTTGTTTTCAGCCTTCTTAATGTATGAAGGACAAGAAGAACGCTAAGTGAAAATTTGAATTATTTTCCAAAGCAACAATACTAACAAATTTCTTTTTCAAAATGAAGTGAAGATAAGGACGACACTTTGCGATTTCGAAATGAAAATTGTTTTTGACACTTGAAAAACTACTAATTCAAATCACATACAAGAATAACAGTACAATAAACTATAAAAAACAATGGGATTCTCTTCTATGACTGAAAACGACACTTGCGACACTTTCAGATCAAGGAACGATAGTCTGATTACGCTACTTCTTTGTAAAAGAGAACTGGAAATGGTGCACAATACATAAAAACACTTACAGTTCTTTGCAAAATGGAGGTAGAATGATGGAAGAGAAGAGGGTTTCCACAGAGATATGTTGACCACAGACAACAAAACTCTTGAATAGAACTGAAAAGAGTGAAGAAAAAATAAAGTCTGAAGGTAAAATTAACCTTCCCTAACCATTGCACCTATCACGCAGAGAATCCAGTATGCAGTGCACCTACTGCACACGGGAAGTGCGATGCATACAGACTGCCTTGAAGGGAGGGTGCGATGGTACCAGCGCGATACTTTTATCCAGTCTTTGATCACAATTTGTAGTTCAGTTCAGGGATTTAGGCTGAGTAAGTGATGTTCAGTAAATATAAATCATAGGGGTTGATCTAAGGAGGTTACTAGAGCCACCAATTAGGGCAATTAGAGTGTTTGCAGATCGATTTTTCAATTTATAAACAAAACCCAGAGATAGACTGAAGTATCATTGATCTACTTTGCACCTGCATAGAAAATGCAGTTCGAAGGCTAGCTGGCTTGACTTCAGGCTCCGTTAGTAAGTTTATAAAACAAACAAAAATAGACTAACAAACAATCTATTTGCTCCCCAGTGGAGTCACCATTTTGTTACCGTGAATAGTGTCCACTTAGAGATTCTATTCCCACTAAGACTGGTAGCTATCTTAGAAACAAACAAGTTAAAATTACTTTTGTTTTCCTTTATGAAAAATAGACAAGAGGGGACAGAGGACACCAACCTTTGTCTTGCTCTTGGTTCCTTGCTTGGTTCCTCTCTTTCTCGATAGATCTTTGCCGCTCCTTCTTTGTCTACACAGCTTCAGAGAGCACCTGTGGAATTAAAGCAGCATAATACTATCGAAGAACATAGATCTATATTCATAAAAAACACAGGACCAGATATGTAATAACCACACAAATTCTTATACAATCAAACATACACGAATGTGGAGGAAAACTTGAATAGCTTTATTAATATCAAGAATAGCAAGAGGATTACAACCAATTGTTCTAACCCAACATCATCCTCCAACAAGAAAGCCCTTCTTTACCTCAAGTAAAGCTTAGATCACCCAACACTATGATGTTACACCAGAAAACCAATAACACTTCTCTACAAGATACAATATTCCAGCCTCTAGATCTTTGTGATGAGGGATCCATATATGGATGATTGCAGGGGGGTGAGTCAGCTTCTGGGATTTTGATTAGTGTCCTCTCTCTGATAGTTCTTGATTCCACTTGGAGATTGATGATCTCTTACTCATCCCTAGTCGAAATTAGAGAGGTAAGTGTCAAAGGGGAAGTTTCTAGGAGATTCTATGATCTTCCACCTCGCAAACTGTCTCTGCCATTTGTCCATTCTCGCCCATCGCACCCTACAGAGGGGCCATCCAGTATGCATCGCACCCTTTACACTGGGAAGGTGATATGCATCACACCCTCTGCACTTGGCATTTAGTATGGTCCAGTTTTGACCATTTCTGAGCAGTTTTCTGTGGAGAACTTCTGGGAGATGATGCAATCAGCTGACCTTGTTCCTTTAGGTAGTGAAGTAACACTTTTAGGGACTTAGGAGCCCTTATTTTATGGACATTTATGATCGGGGTTGCAGTGCCCAAAAAATTCTATAACAATACGGTTGGTACATACACACTATACAAGTGTTAAAACTAAACGAGGAGTTTGTGTTAATGGTGTGGGAGGGGTTGGAAGATCTAGGTACTACAAAGGGATACATAAGGTAATATTATGCAAGCCTAATGTAGTCATAAAAAATATACTTACTATTCCTAGAGGGGAAATAAGAATGTGACTTGGGAAGAGGGATGCATATGGCTAAGATTCCATCCCTGTGATGAGATATAAGATAAGGAGTAGTGGTATCCACAGATGGCTGTGGGGAAGGAGCCTAAAATGAATATGATGTTTAGAACTATCATTGTACATTTATTAGATTGACCTAGGAGGGTGATCACCCAACAAGGACCAGAAGCATTATGGAATATTTGAAGGATTATAGGACTAACATCAAATAATGATGACATATTTTGATTCCCATCCATATAAATCATTGTATATTTTATTTACATTTCCAATTATAGGTAAACCCTATCAATAACAATGTTATAGAGGGCCACTAGCAATTGAATTACAAAATCTAGAAGTCCCAACACCTTAATCCTTTCAAATAGTAGGTTCTTAAGGTTTGTTTCAAAGGCTTTACCGTATCTCAGAAAACAATAGTATATATTATGTTACATACCTATTCCTAGGGATTATGGTGTATTGTAAATATTTTTATTATTCATCTAAGAGAAATATGGAATCATAAGTGAATAGGGATAACCACAATACCTCTTCAAAAATGGAAAGGAAATCCATATCTCAATGTATTTATATGTGGTTCACACTAATAAAATTCATTCAAGCTTAGAGTTATCCAAGGTCTATTAGTGGTATTAGAGCCTTGACACTTATAGTTAACTACCTAATATTTCTGTTTTATTGCAACATAATTCTTAATACAATTATCTTTGGGAAATTATTGTTTTGTGTGATCAATGTTAGTAAATGTTTCACTAGTTTTTGATAGTAAAATAAGAATATCTTAGTAGAAATACAAGAAGAGACATTGACTCGAATAGTTTGGAAAGTAAAATCCATGGACATGGATTCCTCTTCATCATATTCTGATATCTTGTCTCTCATTTGGAAACCAAGATGGTTCTCATGGAACTAGTCGTCACATATATAACACTAGACCATCTCTCCTTAGCTTTCCCATTAACCTGAGGATAAGGTCAATGATAGGTATAACACAATTCGTTGTCATTTTCACTGTAAATATTGTCATCATTTTCAAATTCATTGTTTAGAATAATATTATAAGAAATATTTCTAAACAATGAATTCCAAAAATCACATCTAAATCACCTTTTTATCCACAACTCTACCACTTCATGGCCTTCAAGGAAAGCTAAAGAAAACATTGTGCATACATCAACATTGTTGATGAGAATCCATGTAGGATATGAGACAACCACTTGCCTATTCATATACCCCTTTGAGTACATGCATTCCTTCATCTCCCCACAATACCAAATCAATTTCTAATTCTTAGGAATCCACATTCTTTATGTACTCTTCAATGGTGAGTATGTTCTCATTTTCATCCTCAAATATATCACACATTTCACTGAATAATATCTATACTAAATAATATTTCAAAATTATGTATTGCATCTATATTCTACTTCTATGTGACCTCTATGTGCTACTTCTATGTAACCTCTATTTTCTATCTTTGCATGTTATCCAATACTTTAGAATTATCATTCTTCCATATCATTTCCCATTACATCCATTGCACAGATTATTATTCTATTGAAGATATTGTTATTACAAATGTCATGGGGAAGGAAGTTGTATTTCAAGGACTAGCAAGTGGTGGAAATTTATTTATTTTTAACTTGTGTAAAGGAGGAAAAAATTGTATCTTATTCTTAAGAGAATATGTGTATTTGACATTTCTTATATTTATGAAGAAATTTCGTTTATGAAGATGAATTATATTGTCTTAGTTTTTGGTATGGTGCTCAATGTAAATTAAAATTATTCAAAATGGTGAGGAAATATCCAACAAACCCTTGTCTTCAATGATCTTTAAGTTGTCATTTGTAATGGAGATATTTCACCTATCAAACCTATAACAAATAAGGAGATTTAATTATTGAAAAATAAATATAAGAAAGCATATGTTATTGTTTTCTATAAATGAATAGGTGAGTCCTCACTTTAGATCGATAAAATATTCTTGGGGTGCTATGAAGAATTTGAAAGATTTGTATCATTCACTTTTAACATTGGAGCTAATTTAATTTCCATGGAAGGTTTTCAGCTTAGAGTTGAAATATAATTATACCATGGCTTTAGCATAAAAAATTAAAGAGATCATGCGTGGCATTGATGCTACTAGTGTGAATATGGACATTTCACTCATGGAATGCATAAAGTCCCTATACCCCACATATTCTCACTATCTTGAATTAATTCAAGATAGTAGCCAATTGTAGTCCCTTAATTTTGAATATTTGGTAAATAAAATTGTAGAATGTCATAATATTTCAAGAAGTAGATAGTTTAGCCCATTGGAAAGACTATGTGTATTTCTAAAAAGGGGAAGGATTGATCACATGATTATTCTAGATGGAAGGTAGTAAGTAAGGGCACGGAATGAAGTATTTCAAAGATGGGGTGTATGCATAATCAAGGTGAAATATTTGATCTTCCTTGTGTTTTTTGTTGAAAGAATGAAAATTATATAAATACATGTAGAATCCCATTGGAGAAGATCAAAGAAAAGGAAATAAAGGAAGAAATAGGTAAATCTCTCCAATCCTCTCATTTTGTTATTGCTCATTCAAATATTGGCATAAATGAATATTTATTTAAAACTTTGTTTTCTTCTTGTAGACTTGTAAGGTTTCTTGGTGCCCATGTTAATTGGTGCATAAATTTTTGAAGAGAATTATTTGAGGAATTGAGTAAGAACATTAAGGCTGCTTTATAATTTACAAATAGATATAGTCTCAAGCCTACAAGAATTGGCACCATCGAGATCAATTTTTTTTTATTCCTAGTTTTTATTTTGTATGATTTTCCTTATTTTCTTAGGTTGTAGAGGAAATTCATACCTTTTGTGCAAATTCAATAGAAAGGACATACCATTCAAATGTTTGATGGAAAATTTGAAATAAGGAGGCCTTATGATGACATAGTCATAATGGTATGATGGGAGGATGAGAGATTGTTGAATTTGAAAGGAACATTTGCATAGAAATGAAATTTTACATACCTCTCTATTGAGGCCTCGAAATTCGATGTGACAACATAGGGGATAACCACCCGGTCCAGACCTTGAAAGAAGCTCCTTTTCCATTTGGTGTGGTGGCTCTGAATGGGGATAATGGGACTAGTTTCTTAGCAAAAATTAATTTAATAATGGTGTTGGGGTGATATAAGAAATAATGAAGAATGATTTAACTAAAAATGATCTAATCTAAATAATAAACACATGCATCTACTAATTATATTATTTATTTACTATATATATATACCCAAGAATAATATAAGATATGTGATCTACATAAATGTCTTAAAGAAACTAGAAATGAAGATTATTCAACTGCTAAAAGAAATGAAATCTTGAATGGTAATTGTTGTGGCTAATTAGTTAGACAAAGCAATGGAGAAAACTCTATCACATATACTAATTGTGCATGTATTCAATAAGGAATTAGAGTTGAAACATCATACAAAAGTGCAATAATGTAATTATACCTCAAATTTCCTGCATAACACAATATAAGAAAACATACTGCTACTTCATAAATGAAACACGATCATAAGATAAAAGTACCATATACAAAAGGTCTTGCTCATGAGATCAATAATATTCGTCCACTTTATTCAAATAAAATATACCTTAAGAGTACATATGTGAAATTTCAGTAGAGTATGCTTCAATATTCAAGAAATTTAGATCTTCTTCCAATTTTTTCATCAAAACTTTCAGAAAAGTACATAAGCGAAATCTCTTACATTTGTTTCTGATAAAATTTTGGACTCCTCTCTAAATGCATGAGAGAGGTTTAAATACTATATAATACATGTTTCAAAAATAGATTATTACAAAAAAAGTTGTGGACGTTTCAAACAACCTTCCTCAGAGTAAGAAAAACAAAAACTAAAAATAGAAAATAAACCGATGACAATATTCTTCATTGAATTGTCTTAGTTGGCCACTTAGTCCTTGAGATTGCATATATCCATCATTGGTTTTTCTTGGGGTGGCTGACCGACTGTAGATTTTAACTGTCCTACAAATATGGCATCTGAGAGAGTTGGCACCATTTTTTGTGCAGAACTAGTTAAGCATCATAGATTCATCCACTAGCTATGTGGTTTTACCAAATACTACCAGAATGTGTCCCAATCAAGTTTGGACAGTTGTTCGATTGCTTCGTCTTTGGTTTGGGTTGTTTCTTTCCACTGTCATTCTAGTTGTCTTATGCCTAGGAGAGCCATTGTTATGCATTCTTCAACAATGTTGGCAGTGTGAATATTTTCATTCACGCCCTTAATTATGTTGTTTGTTGTACCTGTTGTTGTTGATGTTGCCCTCTCTGCTTGCTTTAAATATGTATCCCAATCTCTAAATAGAATGTCTTTATGGGATTCTTCTTTCTTTGGGAAATCAAATTTTCTTCCTTCATCAGGTTCCTACCGGGCAATAAATTCTGAAATATTTTTATAGATTTCTTCATATTCAAATCTTAGATCAATCACTTGGTTAGTAAATTTGTTCCTTGTTTCACAGTAAGGGTTGATCTATGAGATCTTTCGGCAAAACATCTCTTATTGCGATGTCAATAAGGAACTTAGCTTGACTGCTTCTTTAATGAACTCGTATGTATAAGGGTTATCTTTGAATCTGTCTACCATGGCCTGCATTTAAAAAATATGTGGTTCTTTCTCTATCATGCTTTCCTGGTGTTGTAACCTCATTTGCTCAAAATATCCTTGAAGTTGTGCTATTTTTTGTTCTTCTTGCTAGTTGTTACTATGTTTCTCTTGTTCTGATTGTTGTTCCAACAATTTTATTCTTTGTTCTTTTTGATCAAGAAGAAGTATGAATTTTGTTGTTTTATTAATAGTTGCAGTGGCATAGGTGCCTGAAGATTATGAAACAATTGTAAGGTTCTTAGATGGATCAATAGGAGTGTCCTTCCATAAAAATTCCATTGATTCATTCTCAAGAGTTGCAACTATTGTTGTGTTTAACTTCCTCTTCTTTGTTTGTGTTTTTACCACAACCTTCTATGTAGGGCTATAAAATATGTCAAACAAAGTTATCTCTTTGATTTTTAAGACAATTTCATAAGTGGGGAAAGTCGGGATGACCTCAACATCTTCAGTGTTTGTGACTCCTTACTCTATTGTCTATGGATTTGTTACCTATTGAGTTTGTTTCAGGGTTTGGAATCAAAGTTTCCCCTCATGACTTGTCCTTGTTTGGAGATTTAGATTGAATTTATCCCATGCCTTGTCTAGATAAATAACTAGAATGTTCCCTATTTGAGCTTATGTGGAGTCAACCTCTGTATGTTTCTTGGCCAAGGCCTGTTCAGTCATTCCCTCAATATCTCCTTTATTTTTCCCAGAACCTTTATTGGGACTTTCCTCTTCACTCTAAGATTGACGCTCTGATTTTTCTTACCCCTGAGTTTATTTTTCTTATGAATCTTCATTAGAATTCTCCTTGGAACTTCTCTCCAAGTTCACACTAGGAGTAGGTTCTCTTATTTGTTCAATTTGTAACAGGTCCAATGAGACCTTCAACAACCTTTTATTTCTTTATACATGAAAAGCATTGATGTCATCTAGGCTTAACTATAGAGATGCTAAATGTAAGAGTTGTGAAAATGTTTTGGCTCCCTGGAAGAAGCCATCAAACAAATCCTCTTCGTGAGTAAACTACTTGATTTTAACCATGGCAGTGAAGTCTTTCGAAACTTGGTTTGGTTCAAACTGTTGACCTAGAATCATGGCTAGTTTTAGAGATGTAATATTCTCCATTTATTTTACTATGTGCCCATAATAATGTAGTGAAAAAGCGCCATATTACAGTGGAAATGTTGGCCAAATAGACTTTTTCATTTCCTTAGGGCTTCGGTTAAACCATCTCTTGTTGTCTACTAAGCTATTTCGCTTGCCAATAATTTGTCTGGAACATAATATGGGAGGATATATGGAGATGTAATGCTCCCAAAAACTCTAACATAAGTAAATGCTTCTTCACGAAGCCATCTTGTGACTGATAAGATGTCTATCTTTGGTTCTTCGAAAAGCCTAGGGCTTGTTTTGTCAAAAATGGTTTTATAAATGTGTAACACAATACCACGGAATTTTTTTTAAAAATGGAGACTGAACTAGGATTCCCACAAGATATTATGATACACATGGATGGGGATATGGTTATGTATAGTCCACTTCCAACCCATGTTTGGAAGTCATGAGAAAATCCATATGGTGTCCATTACATAAGAACTCACGTAAAAAGGGGGAATAATTCGTAAGGAGATAATTCTCTTTTGCTTGTATTCCCTAATAGCCATAGCTAAATTATCTGACAAAATATGGCTCCATGCCATAATCATTTCATTAACCACTGCATCAATCAATGGAGCCCACTCAATGGAAAATTTGGTACATACCGGATTTCTCCCATTTGCATTTGTCAAAGATCGATCTCCAGTTTTGCGTAACATCCATTGGGTCCTCGTTTCCTTTGGAAAAATGTTCAAGAAAATATTTATCATAGAGCTTTTGTAGCTCTAGTAGATGGTACATCTGGCGCACGTTGTCTAGCGTGAAGGATCCCACGACTTCGTGTCTTGAATTTCTAAAAGTCCTATCTAAAATATTCACATTATCAATTACCCATTTCACCATATCTGTTTATTGTAATATCTTGCGCCTTGTAGCTATTCTGTGTAGAAATGAACATGCTACCTCAAAGTAGGAAGCATCAGATGATACTTCGACATCAACTATTGCCTTAGTTTCCAGTGGTCTCAGTTTTTCTCCTGCTAGTAACTTATTCATGCCCTCCCACAATGTGTCCTTCTTTGTTGCAGGCGATATTAGAGAAGAGTGGGGGCATGTCTGATTTCTCAGACGTAGTAGCTTTTCCTTTCTTCACCATCTTTTCAAGCATTGTTTCCTTTGGAGGTTCCCTAAAATTAAGCAATGATGATTATCGGATAAACACACAAAACAGAAATTGTAGTGAAAATGCAATGATACAGTTATTTCTGAAAGATGGCAAGGAAGAATATTTTATTTGAAAATATGGATGAAAGATACCAAATCTCGTCAAGCCGTTTTAAACATAAATGCGATTAAAAATCATTAACTATGCACTAAAGTGTTTTCTTTATTTCCATTATGACTCATTTAGACCATCACTTCGCACATTTGTTAGTGATGCTTCAGTTTGATGCATGAAAGGGTGTGATGCCGAAGATGTGATTGCAATTAATGGTAATTACCGCAATATCGAAAATCAATATCTCAAATCACAATATCATATAATGCGATATCGCAATATTAGTTATGGGCCATTTTGAAATCATTTAATATTTTGTGGTATGCGATGTGAGTGGAATACCTTTTATCATTTTACGCGCGTTTTACTTAAATGAATAATTATTCCATAAAGTAGTTTTTTACCATGTGTCGGACTTGATCTAAGTTATAACAGTCTTCATAATTCCATCAGGTCTGGATCATATTGTGTTTCGTAACTTTTCATGGTTCACATGTTTAACATTTTTTTAAAGGCTGTGATGCAATGAGCGTTTGACTTATCATATCGCAGTATCACAAATCACATATCATTAAGGTTTGTTTTATTTTGCACTTTTAAGAATTCCATTATACGATTGCAATAAGTACTTTATTTCGTAAAAAATATTTAAGCCTTAGATTTAATGAATATTCCAATGATATCATAAGTCTACTACAGTGGTCCCCTTTATCGCAATTCGTGGTTTCTGATTGTCAATTAACCTTTACTATGCAAGGTCTAGTGATTTGCGATAAAGTGAGAATGCCTAGTCACAAAGGGATTTTGGCTTGATATCTTAAGTTTATTCAAAATTTTATTTCTAATAGTTCAAAAAGGTAAGCTTTTTTTTGCTAAGTTTTTGAAAAAAATTGAAGGGTCCCCATTCATTAATTGAATATTAACTATTAAATAAATAAATGGGCTGTTGTTGAATAGTACAACAATTGGCGATTCACTGGAAGAACAAGTTATCTCTGATAATTTTGAAACTTCTAAAACTTCCAAAATAAAGATAGTTCAAGAAATAGGAATGACATGAAATTTAAGATAAGTAACATTTCTCTGAATAAGAAAACAAACTCAACTAACTACCATTCCTTTGATATTCTCTTCAAAATTTAAATTCCTTTGTCTATATCAGTCTTTACATAGTTTAAAGATAAAGTAGGGGTCTCTTGTAGATTAGATTTTAGATGTACTCATTTCTCATAGGTAGAGCCTCTGCTTATAGCAGGCATCCATAGCTTCAACAATGTTACCTTTTAACCATCAATGATTCAATATCCCATCTAGATAAGAGTGCACTTTTTAGAGATAAATTCAAAATCATACGCTTATTTTCTTCTTCTTCCTTTTAAATTTTTTTTTTTTTAATTACTTAAAAGTCATTGTCTTGTTTTGGTGACCAAATAGTGGCAATGCCATTCACTCATTGTAATTCAATTGAACAAGCTAGCTCTTGATGAGACTTGTCTCCTGATTAGAATAATCTCAAGCCATTACCATATTTTGATATGCAACATTGCTAATGTCAATTTATTTTTTCCCTATGAACATGTTAAGTTGGCTCTTGATGAGACCTATTATCTTCTAATTTTTAGTATATTTTAGAATTACACTCTAAAAAGAGAAAAGTTTACTAGATGGGGAGAATCATTGACTCCTTAAGAATTTATGGATGACAATTATAGAGTTAAAGGTGCTTATCTACAAAGAGTCTTTACTTTGTTAGAGATACTTTTCTTAACTCATAATAGAACAAAAGTCTCTTTATAAAGTTGGGGTTTCACAAAGAATAAATAATTTTGGTGGAAGCAAGCTAATTTCACAAAGATAGAACTTAGCTTATTTTCAAATGTTATAATTATTTCCTTAACAATCTCCACTTATGCAAGTGAAAAAATAAAAAATAAAAATTAAAGAGATTTTTTTTATTATAAGGCCAAAATTAAAGACTATTTAAATTTTATTTTCCTAGGACAAGTAAAGACGATAGTGTACAATGGATAGAAGAGGTTATCTTCTATGAAAAAATTTCTTCAAAATATGCCCATTCATAGGCAGAGAATCTCGCTTGCCTCATAAATCTTGCAATAGAAACATTGATGGGCTGATTTGTTCTGCAATCTGAAATGGTCCAAGGCACATTCTTTGGAATTTGGTATGATTACCTTTCTCCTCCTGTGCTTTATCCCACTTCAATACAAGGTCTCCAAGTTGAACAGATTTAGTACTTATAGAATTTGCATCAAAGGAATTTTTAACTAACTGTTGATGATGGGCATCTATGATTTTGGCTTTATCTCTTTCTTCAAGTTTGAGGATTTTTTATTGCCTTGATTTCAAGGAAGAGGAAGGAGTTTGTTCAATAAATTAAACTATGGCTAAAGAGGGAAAAAATCAATTTGTAGGAAGGAAGAATTCTTCCCCGTAGACTAGGTTAAATGCATTGTCAAACATGAGGGCAATTGATAGTCCAAATATAGTAATAATAAATTGATCAATAAATTCAATAATGCTTTCATAATTGGCTACCTTTAGTGGAATTCCTTCCACCCACTTAGTGAAGTAATCGGTTGTTGTACGGATGTATCTATGTTGCTTTGAAGAGTGAGGAACGATCTCACCTGTTATGTCCAGTCCCCATTGCTAAAATGGTTGTTCAATGTTGACCTCCTGTAATGGAAATGCAGGTTTCCTTTGTGTTCCAACAACTATTTGACAAGTTTTTCACTTCCTTACATATTGGTGTGCATAGTTGAACAAGGTTTGCCAATAATAGTCAACATGTAGGATTTTATGCATTGTTGTGTCTCCTCCAATAATTCTTCCAGAATAAAACATCACTGATGCTTGCATATTGCTTTTCTTTTAATATAATATCCCTTTTTTCTTTTGTAACTAAGCTCCATAGGGGCATATCCATTTTTCAAATAAAATATGATATCAGCATATTTAGACTCAGTATCATTGATGCTTAAATCATATATATTTGTGTATCATCATCTGAATCTTCTAGTGCTGGTAAGTTGGATGTTCCAGCTAACATTTTGCAAAAAAATTGACCTTTAATAATTTTAGCTGGTCTAATTTCAATGTCATATTCTTGCAGTGTTGTCACCCAATTTGCTCTTTTCTCACCTAATTCTCTTTACATTAGTAAATTTTTCACAGATGAGAATGGAACTATTACTTTAATGTGAGATTTAAGAAGAAAATATCTCAAATGTTTTATTGATTTGAAAATAATGAAAGACTTCTTTTCAACATCTGAGTAATTCAGTTCAACACCTTGCAAATTGGAGCTAGAGAAAGAATTTGGTGCTTCAATTTTCTCATCATTTACTTGTGTCAAAATCGCTGCATATGATGTTTTAGAAGAAGAAGTATATAAAATGAAATGATTGGAAAAATTCAGAGTTGCTAAAGAGGGAGCATTTATAATTTCTTGTTTGATAAGATTAAAATCTTCTTGCTTAGTATGTTCCCATTTAAAAACATATTTTTTCTTGATCATGGATTATAGGGGTAAAACAATTCGTGAAAATTCAAGTACAAATAATTTAACCAAAAATATCTGACCTAGGGGTTAGGATATTCCGACACATAGGAATAGTTAAGTATAACTTGGTCTAGTATAGAGTTAGGTAAAGTGTGTTTTTTTACTATGTACATTTGTAACTTACAATCCGACGGTCACGATATGTAGTGATCCGAGGGTTCATTCTCTCCTCGGTATTACCGACACTTGATCCGTGCTTGAACCCGATTGGTC